>CM073771.1:30198954-30283128 GCA_037158775.1 Hetaerina titia | reverse complement strand
ACGCTGCTTTGGGACCGACTCCCTTGAAGTTATTCACCTGCCAAAAAGTTACATTCACTTTTGGTTACATCACGGAAATCGCTTGAAGGGGAAGCAAATAAAGAAAAAAAAGAATAATTTCGGACGGGCGATATTGTGAACGAATGATTTACGATACACTTGTCTGTCAAACAATTTCACACGCTCTGGTAAATAAAAAAAAGTGTTTGCTCTGAGGCACTGAAAATAGGGTCTTGGCCTTCATTAGCTTCTTTTTACAGAGGAGACGTTAACTGTAATTACCTTTATTTTCAGGTAATATTTTAATACAACTGATGATTAAATAAATGTGATAATTCGGAAATGATATCGTCTCCTTTGTTAATATCGTATGAACGTATCACTTAAGTGAATTAGCAAGCATTAGTGTTTAAATTAAAAGTAAAGCAGCAACAGCTGAGATATATGCATTCACCTTTTACGAAAAATATTCTAAGTCACTCAAGAATGTTTATAGACGTTGGGGTTTTAGACTAACGCCCTGAATTCTGTTAAGAGTAATTTTAATAGCTACGGCGAATGCCAATCATATATTTATTTGTATAAGTAGTTAGTAAATATATATTTACTTATACTCGCATACAGTTGTGTGTCAAGACCACCTCATTTCGAAATAGCTGTCACACTACCTTTATGGAGTCCACTTATGATATGGAAGCAGAGTTACGCACAATCCCTGGATAGGAACGGAGAAAGTTAGATGTTTGGTGATTGGAATATTGGGAGAGGTTTTTTCCACTTAAGGGGCAATACAGTTTAAACAGGTATAATAGAGAAAGTAACATTTATTTCATAAACTTGCTTTAGATAATATTTTATGACTTGATCACCATGGAACATATGTCATACACATTTTTTATTAACCTTGTGTCAAAATGAACTTACACGTACCTGTACGTCCACTTTGGGCGCAAGGACAGTCAAACTGTTCAATTCCGAGGACTTTATATAGATGGATAAAACTTTTGATTGATAAAATGCGTATCATAATTTCTGAATTCGCAAACTACTCGTATTGGACAACTTGAAAGGCTATTTACGACTGTATTTTTTCATAGCTAATAAGAAGTCATAAAAGTCAATTATCCGAGTTATATGATCGGTACTTATAATAAACACGTGTAAGGGACATTCGTTAAACACAACATGAATTACCACTGCTTTGACCTAGATGTCAGTATATTAATAAAATTAATAACCTTATAGAAATAAATTTAGAAAGACTTTCGGCCTTATAAGGTGCGAGTAACATGGTTCCCTCCAAGACCAGATATCGCGGGGTTGAATCCGTTTTATGTCCTCATCACTCGGGGCATTAATGCTTTTATTTACATTTGCTTGTGTTTTTTATTCGGTTTAATTTGTTCTTGTTTTATATGTGATTAAGGTCAAACTTTTGGAGTAATATCATAACTGTTTTCAATAGTTATATCATTTATAACATTTCCTGAACCCCTATTACTGTTTCTTCTCTCTTAGAATAAACATTATGGTACAATTCCTACGTGATCAATCGGTGTTCCTTGAGGTTGCTCCCAGATTGCTTGAATGGAAACCGATTTTTTAAAAATGATCATTAGTCTTAAATTCGTACAAGAGGACGCTGTGCTGATGGTGGGTTCATAAGGTGATTAAAGTGCCAATTACCTTCCCTTCCAAAATTTTTGAACATTAAAAAAAATATTCCTTATTTATCATCTGTTGAATCAATTCTCCTCCGTTAACTTTATAGAGGAGAATACAAATTTCCTCTCTGAGAAAATATGAAAACAATTCTTAGGTTACTATAGTATCTATTTTGGAAATGAATCCGATTCCTCTTCTTTCCTCTATTCAGTCCCGCTTGATCCTTATTACGCAGACTTTCAGTCATTAAAATCTTAATTTGATTTTATGGTAAAAACGTGAATTAAAAAACGAAGCACAAAATACCAGCTTTTATTTTCGTCCGGTCAAAATTAGGTCTCTCTTGGATGAGCTCTAGGTCAACTCATGCGTGGCACAGTGAAACAGGAAACTGATAATTTAGCAATTTTCGAACCTTGTATGTCGTTATTAAGTTCGTCAGCGTGAAGACTACGTGAAGACGAGAATGTTGTGCGAAGACCAGACCTCTCCTGTCCGAGTTGACTTTTTCCATCACATCGTGTTTCTCTTCTAGGTTGAACTCATGCTAGACTTCCAAGATGATCAGTGAGCTAGCAAATCCGTGGGTTGTCCACCCCGCGGATCCCCAGGCGGGGAAGAGGGTTGACGGGAGGGACGATGAGTGGCGGTCCATTTGATCTCCCGAAATGGGGATCTCGTTATTTATTGCCCGCGGACATCCTTATGAGTAGCGCGTTCCGCAATGTCTCCCCGAACATCCAATTTGATCGCCCGATTGCTGAAAGCGCTTCCCGCAGTGGCAATGACGCACTCTCCCATTTACACGCTAGCGATTAGTAGTACGTACATAGTCATTCCGCGCGTCTGTCGCGGGGCGGCCACCCTATTTATTCAGCGTCTCGCCCCGAAGCGGGGTTAAAAAGTTCTCTAGCCAAGGTGTTGCAAGCGGGAGACTACCTTGCACGGACATACACAGTAGGCGAATCATTCCTGCGGTTTCATCCACTTAATATTGTCGGTGGGACCTGTCTTTGTTCCACATCGGATTTTTTTTCAATCGCATTACGCCCTGTCCATCAAAATCAAAACCTTATTATTAGCTCAATAAATTTTCCTTGAGACGATACACATTTGAATTAAGCAATATTATATCTCACGACCTGAATAATTGCATGCTATTAAATTATTGCGTTAGTTCCTCCTAATGTTTAGCAATGATTGCAACATGCGAATTCGCAGAGATCATGTCGCGTGGGACTGGAAGTTTCATTACTTCTAGCAGCCCGTGAGATAAATAGGTGCAATGCCATTGTTCAAATTTTTATTTCAAAGGGCACTATGCTTCCTTCTTTTCCAATGCCGTCTCGAATTACATTGGCGATACTTGTTCGGTTATTTTAGTTGTGCGGGGTCCAATGATATGTATTTTAATTTTATCCAAAAGTTTCAAATAAATCTGGAAAAATATTGCGAATTTTGGGAAGATTATTCCCGTAGAGGATAAAAATTGTCTCTGGTACTCAGATTGACTACATGAGGTTGGTTTTAGAAGAAAGCGCATATCTTGTCTAATAAGACATGTTTTTCACATCCTGGTGCAATTGGAGGTCAGTAAATGGAGTGACATGTGACAAGCCTACACTTAGACGTACGAACTATTGCCATGAATGCTAGGTTATTAACAATTCGGCAAAATACTGGATTCAAATGAAATGCACGCGGACAAAATTTGATATGACTTTATGCGAAGAGTTTGATGATTCGCAGTGCCAAACTGTATAAAATAGATAATACAGAGGAAGGTTTAAAAAAATATACGGAGTTGGTGAGTAAATGAGTGTTGGGGTAAAATTAGAAGGACTTCATTGGAGGTTGAAATTACCAGAAAGTCGATACGAGGCTAAGCAGGAGACTCGCAGTAAAGAAATCATAAAATAAAATCTTTCGGTATGTAATACTCTTTTTCATTTAGCGATGATTATGTTTTGACGTAAATAATTTAAATTCCTTGATTTTGTTTTTAGTTATTGCACGCGGAGCTGAAGGTTATGCCTTTTCCAGATTCCTGAAAGATTCTTTGCTCACGTGGGCACGTTTATACCTGACTTCCGAGGAATTCATGTATTTCCCATTATTCTCAGCAATCTACGTTGCTTTGTTTGTCTTTTAACTCGTCCATGATGCTCGCGTGATTTGCAACTGCGGTAGTATCTCAGTGAGCGTCCAAAGTAGATTGAATCCTGCTTTGCTTCTGCCTCATTATCTAACTCAAGCCCAAGTATGGCTAGAGTAATGAATTTCCTGAAAAACTCACTGGACGAGGCGTCGTCCGTGACGATTTGTTTTTCTAGGCACTCGAGACGTGGTTCAGAAATCGATTGTGTAACCTTGGACTCGGCGAGTAGAGGAGAAACTCATCCCAGACGCGGATTTCATTCGCAAATCGTAAGTTTTTCAACGGGGAACTCGCAAAGTGAATAATAATAACACGGACTACTACATATGCAGTTAGCTTCCTTTCGCTTGAAATTATTGCTTTTCCCCCTGCATTCGTCATCCTTTTTGAACTTTCACCTAGCGGACTTCATTCTCTGATATGAAAGTCACTGTTTATTATGATTTTTCTTGATCCATGTAAGAATTCATATCTGCAGTCATCACTGTTATTCTTTAAACATAGTATTTGTATACTTCTTTTCAGATATACCCTTGTTTATTTATTCATATTCTCCGTCTTACGTATCTTTGGAATCCAGTCAGAGCTTTATATAGTTTTTTACACCCGGGGTTAGATTTAATATCAGTGTTTCAATTTATTCCTATCGGGGTATTTCTTTGGCTATGGAATAAAAAAATTGTTTCTTAAACGGAAAATAATATTATGAGTAATAAATTATGGGGTTCATCCTTGAGTACTTTTGAATTTTGTTTTCCATTGATTCGGCAATATGTAGTTTTGAGTATCTATGAGTAAGTTTACGATTATTTCGTAGGGACTGTTTGTTGACAACGGGTCTACGTATGACTACACTTAGTACATAGGTTATCGCTTACTTTTTTATTTTTATTACTTTAATGTCAACGCTGGAATATAGCTCACATGTAAATCAGTTAGCTTCCTCAATTTACGAATTAGATAGTTTCGGCTTGATTTGGTGGAATTTGAACATATTTATGACTAAATAATAGCACTTTTACACTGGGTAATAAATTTATTACCAATCAGGGTCCTAATACAAGCGCTACATAATTTTCACTTGAAGATGGTTAGTTTATCGAAACCGAACCGTTAAAAAATTTGGTATTAGAAGCATGGCATCATTTGGTCATTTATAATTTGCTCAATTTACTTTGAATATAAATCAATATAAAGTAAATGACAGAAACGAAATAAAGGGGTTAAGCATCTCATTCTAAAAAATAAATGAAAGAACCAAAGTAAATATTTACAAGGATTACTATTTCTTAAATGTTGAATGACTTAGTAAGTCATGTAGTGATAAGTCCTTAGTTGATTTTTCTGCGGTTATTTTTTACGAAAAGTGAGTAAAAGCGTGCTTAAGGTGTAATTAATACAACGAAATGGGAAAGTTTGTCCACCGAAATTGTTTTTTGCTAAAAGTTACCTGACCTATTTGTGCGGACTCCACTGAACAATTCTGGGGTGAATAGCGCAAGGAGTCCTTAGACGACCAAACACGTTGACACGGGTTCTTACAGGTATTTTGTTAGTCGTTTTACTTCCCAGATACGGAAGAGATCCCGATCGGTCTCGTTCAAGTTGAAGGCCCGTCGGACTTCTTTTCTGCTGCGAGGGATTATATTCATAATCTAACGAGTTTCCTCGACTCGTTCTACCCATTTTCCTGCCGGCATTCCAGAAAACACACGAGAGTAACTTGATCGTACAGGAACCCGGGACATAAAATCTCAGCAACATGCGATTTCCAATAGAATGAATTTCTCTGCACCCTTCTCTCTCAATGATTACGGCAGAGCGATGAAGGAAACCAAACCACGCAAAACAAGTGCAGCGATCATCAGGCCCCCTTTTTCGTTTTGGCGATCAATTACTTATTTTAATGGATTCATCGCAGCTTTCCATAGTATTTAATAACCGGGTAGGAAAAGGATGTCATAACACCACCCGTAGTGGTATGTTGCTATGTTTTTAACCGTAGGTGGGGAAAATTCTTGCGTAATATTTCCTCCCGAGTGATTATTATAAAAGGCTTATATTCTTTCTAGCTTGTGAAATTAATCTCTTTTGGTGAGAATTCCGTTTCAAATCACGCTCAACACAAATACACGTTCCGTTTCCTTGGGGAATATATTACTTCAGACACACTCAAGTGGTTCAAGGTTTTGAGAATCATTGTTCCGTTCAACAGGAGTCAGATGTTCAAAATTCATTTTGTGGCTCGGCAGTACACAAACGTTGACCCACCACATGGAATAACGCAGTGTATCTTACGATTTTCGGCATCGAAATAAAAAGATATAAATATGCACGGTAAATTTAATTCATATCCACATTGCGTAAATGCTCCACTTGGTTACAAATGAGAGAAAATAGTTCGAAAGTTTTCTCAAAATTTGCCCAATTTTAGTTTCGGCAGCTGTAAGAATTGTTTTGATCGTTATATGTTCAGCTATTTATGCTATTATTTGATGTTTTTGTTTATTTGGGGAACAATTATCCAAATATTTTTTTATTAGACTTTGTTTTTCCTACCGCACTCTTAGTGTTACTTAATCACAGGAAGGAACGAAGAGTTCCTTCCTTCTCTTCCTTGAGAAAGGTGGTTTGGACCACCGAAAATTCGAGAACTATTGAGTTTATTTTCTTTTTTATGTGTTTCTGTGTATTTTTTTTGTCCATTAGTGCTAACTTCTCCTAGGAAACCATAACCGGCACAGGGAAAGGAACTGACCCCCCTACCATGATGTGTGAATTTCACACGCCGTCGGGCTTAGTACTGGGTCCCTACCTGGGTACCATCACCTACCAAACCGACCTTCGGGTTGATTACTGTGTTTTATAATATTATATAGATGGAAACTAATGGTTCAGGAATATTATAGGAGAAATCTGCAAACATTCACATCGAAAACACGTAAGGTAGAAATATACACGGCACCGATGCATGGAAGTCGTGGACACCTGGAAAAAATCGAAGCTTGTTTCTAACAAACAGAAACACGAAAGCAACGAATTACGTTTGATAATACACGGGTGAAGTTGTAAAAGCCCGAAGCGTACCTGGTGCATTGGAAGTGTACTTTCAATTCTAATTATTATCTTACAACCACAATGGGGAAATACTTCAAATTTCTCCAAACACCGCTCTGAAAAAGCTGAATGATTTAGTGTGCCCATCTAGTAGTATAAATGAATTTGCAAAGAAATAAAACGAAAATTAAAAGTTCCAATGGTATTAAACCGGCTCAAACGTGTTTGGGGTATAAATCATCGTCTAGGGAAATAAATGATATCATGCATAAACTGACGGTTCATGACCAGTGGACGGAGAGCGATTATTCGCAGGTCTTTTCACAAAATAAAAGAACACATGACGAGTGATCATCTCCGACCAACCTCTGTTTGAGGAAAACCACAGATGTTTAAAGAAAGCGTTCCCTTTATGAAGGCGCATCTTAAAAGCGGGGGAAAGTGCTATCCATTTCAACTTCGAATTAGAACCTTGTCTTCCACTTTCAGTGACGCGATTCACTTGCCGATGCTCGAAAAGAGACGAAAGGGAGGGAGGTCTTTTTGAAAGCTTACCTCTATTACTATGTAGTCGACACTCCTTTCATCTTATCTACTTCGAAATCATAGCCCGTGCAGAGCCTCTTACGCGTATCGCTTTAGCTCAGTTAATTTAAAATCTTTAGATAGATAAGCGACTGCCTTTAAAGGTGATTTCTTTCCGAGAAGTCAGGCTAACAATAGGTTAGGCTTAGAATTAAAACGTAAATTATTACGAGTAATATAATTTCCTTCCCCATGATTTGATACTGGTATGCGATTTTCAATATCGATCGAAATTCCTTTATTTTTGAGTCACACCAATGGTCGAATAAGTCCGAGGACTCGATTGTCAAATCGATGGCTGGAAAACGTTTTTTAATGCAATAAAAAGTATGTTAATTGCACTATGAGAATAAACGACTTTTGACATCTTCAATTATCCGAGGAATGGTTAATATGTTCATCACCGTAAGTATTTATTAATTCTTTTACATAGATTTGGATTGTCGAGTGATAATTACAAGAATTCAAAGTGGAATAAATTCGTGGTTATTCCAAGGATTGAATTATTTTGTTCCCGTTGTGATTGCACTTTATTGTAGTGCTCCGCTTGAATTTGATCGAAAGTCATTTTCCGTTTTATTTTCCCACAAAAAGTGTAGAAATACACTAAATGAAGAAACATTTGCGAAAAAGAGTGGAAACTAAAAAGAGAAATATGTGAAAGTGAGGAAATATAAAGTTACAAATGACGGTCGCTATGGTTATGCCTACACTATGTTTAATATCTTCACGGTTAGCGTCACCCATAATTTAGGATGTGCGATCAAAGGGTTGGATAAGGCCCTTAATTATCTTCTTCTTGCTCTGCTCTTAATGAATGGTGATATTTTACGTCATGCCTTCGGACTTTCGCCCATTGCTAAAACTCGCCCCACAATCTACATTCTTCACAAAGAAGGTAATTTTCCTCTTGTCTCCTCCGACGTCGACATAATCGAATCAGGTAGCGCTGAAGTTTTTCCCTTTAACTAATACGGGACCCCGAGGCATCTTTTACAGAACTATTCAATTTAAATATTTCGAGTGAAAAAGGAGCCTTTTCTCAAAATTTCATGAATCATGGCCTTTTGCTTCAGGAGCAAATCATTTTTTAGGGAAGCATTTGACAATGATAAGCACAGGTTTTCTTCAAGGCGAATGTTTTTTTTATCAAGTAGGTATTAAGAATCCAGTAACAATATAGTACCTGCTAAACTTTTATTTATATTCGGATGCATTACTAAAGAATATCCAAGGAAAATTCCTTACATAAGAGTGTAAAAAGTCATTGCCAGACCGCACTGTTATTAATTTTTACAATAGTTTTTCATTCATTCGCTTTTAATTTAACATTCATGGAATTTTTGTTAGAATTAGGGACGATGAATATCCGTTAGATCGCCTCAACACGTGATCAACACGTTTCCTTTTTTTTAGAAAATAACACTCTAACACCATAAGTCATTTAACCACGTATTTCATTATTTCACGTTGTGATGGTTTTAACCTTGGGTGAAATTAGCACGCGAATGCACTTGAACTTGTGCAGTTGCAGTTAAAAGAGACCGTAATTTAATTTAGGTGTTTTTTCTCCCGGAACTATTTTACTCCAACGGGCACTCACAGTCGTGGCCATTAAGTGCAATTTTAAGTCTGTGAAGGAAGTAGATTTTGTGTAACTGGAGTTTTCATTGCCCCTATTTCTTACCGACGCCTTCATATTCAAAAATGTTTTCGTGGAAACGGTGTTAAGCGCTCTCGCTTTGTTTTCCTGCGAGGGCGTGCCTTGAGGCGTGGGAAACTTAACAGACAATGGGAGGTGTCCGACCTTACTGTCTCGCTGGAGAACGCGATAGGCTAAATTTGATCGTTTCCCCGCAATAAACATAAATGAACGGCATTTTAGGTTGATGAAGCCAATAAAGGTCGGATGATTGAAGCATTTATATTGCTCCTTGTGGTTATATTCTTGTAACTGATGTCGGTGAAACTAATGCGCCTCCATACTAACAGCTTTACTGATTCATAACAAAGTATTTTTTAACAAAGTATCTGCCTCTTTTAACCTTAGCACATCATTTTGGCGATGGATAGGGGGCAAATATCTATGGGAAGTTGCACAATCAATGATTTTTAATTTAGTTCGGCGTAACTACTAGAGATATCCCATTCAAATAAAGGGTTTATTATTAATATTTATTGATTTGCATTGGTGTTACACTGGAGAAGATATTTGAAGTATCAATGATGAAGGGAAAGTGATGTTGCAATTTTATATTGGACGATATTCATATTGAAGCTTTCCATAAGCTTATTATTGTCAACGGAACCCGCAAAGTTATCCTCATACGGTAAAACTATTGATGTAGCTGTGGTTTGCTTGTAAAATGCTCATCGGTTACTGCATATGAGATATTAACTATTCTTTTAAATCAGTAGACATTTTTTTAACGATGTGATGCCTAGTTTCAATTGTCTTCGTTAATACGCTGTCATAAGGGAAAGGGGTCAAAGATCGCTCAAACGCAAGGAATGGGAAGGGGGTTATTCGATCTGGAGGACGCGCATTTGCGATCGCGTGGGGCGATTCGCGAGGGCTTTTCTAGTTTAGCCGTCTTGTCTTTAACCGATGACACATGCATCCAAAGCAACTCTGATGGGGTTTCATACTACACTTCACCCGTCAGGGTAAATTAACTCATACATGATTGGTATTATTTTATTGAAAAACGAAAGTCACACCATAGCGTCTTCGACTGGTTGAAATGGTATCCGTGGCAATGCTTTCTCTGTTTAAAAGACCAAAATGAAAGTTGTCATGGTATCCACATGAGGCAGATAGGTGAACCGTGCTAATGTGATCTTTAATAAAAAAATAAACCCTGTTTGAAGTATTGTGTTGAAAATAATATCTTTTATCACCATTTTTTCATACCGGTATTGATATTTTTTTGCGATAAAAATGTCGCTATGGGATGATATTAGATATTTCAATGTCAATTTCGTTTGCAAGTAAAAGAATATTCAACGGACTAATAGTTGATAATGGAAATTATGATGTGAATGTGACTTATGGTATAAATGTAATGGATTTCATGCGAAAACACTTAATAGGTGTACTTAAAAGTTTCAATTAGGGTACATTTTCTCTCTGCCCCATCATTTTTATCGCTGGCACTTTCCTGTCTCTTTTCCAGACGGAATATTTTTCAGGTTCTCCCACGGGCATTTGCCCTTCCTTGCAGATCTGTGCCACGAAGTGAAAATGCCCCTTCGTCTCAATGTCATGGGCAAACAAATGGCCCGAACAATATCCTTTAATTTATTTTGAAAACCGAAATAAATTTGAGCCGAGGGAACAATGGTGTTCCCTCCCTCTCACTTTGTTTGGCTCATAAAACTTCCCTCGTTTCTGGTCGGCTTAATGGGAACAATTGTACTGTAGACTGTGCTCACGCGAAAATTGTTACTCGTTGGCAATTTAAGTCTTTTCTCTTTAGACGATTTATTTTTCCTTGTGTGATCTCTTTGCTTTAGGGTTGTGGTTCATGATTCTTCTCTTTCGTCCGTCATCATGTTACAATGTAAATTCAGATGTTAATTCGTAAAAAAATGCTCTCCCCAAATAAAATAAGTAATATTAATTATTGTTCAGTATGCAGTACCCGAAGGAATCAATATCAATGTTGCTGCATTAAGTCGTAAATTAACTATTTGATTATTTTGACAAGTTTTGCCAATATTTATTTATTACTAAATGATATCTCAACATAGCAAAGCTTTACTTCAATTCATGCTGCATACTATCCTCTGATAAGTCTATTCAACTGCAGTTTGATTTTTAATCCAGATATCCACTGAAATGTGCGAAACATTCTAGTCTATGTGCACTGAAATTTCCATTAGAGGTATTTTGGGAGAGAGGCTGAGTGATAGAAGGTGTTAGTGGTATTTACTAGGGGTGGTGATCAACCGCAGCGGTAATTTGCGCCATATGGGATAGGTGGGTACTTAGGTGGAGGTAGGATGGACGGGCATCAGCCTACTCTTAACGAAAACCGCCAAAGGGTCCACAGATTAACGTCCTAATCGATAGAAATCAGAAAATTTCTTCCATAGCCGGAATTCCAACCCTACCCTTATGGCAGGAAAGACAGTACATTAAACACTGCAGCATCTATTTCCCTTCGATTGATATAGAAATTATGACCAAGTCTCGGATAAGAAATTAAGCTAAATTTAAAGGAATATTTAACGTACGTAGAATGAAATAGAGAAAAACTGTTTTTTTCATCTTGGCAATTTAAAATATAAAAAGCACTAAATCTTCATCAGCCAACGCCTTATTTTTTTGGCGATAACTGTTTTTATTGGCATAATCTATTCAAAATTTGAAACTTAAACTATATAGAAATTGTCGTCCTCATTCCGATTCGTTTTTTTCACCGTTTCTTTCCGCATCTCATCCTTCCGCCTTTCTCGTGTCTTCTTCCCTCTCCTCCGTGGGATTCCCAGCACTTTCACTTAGACCAGATCACAATTACGCTTTTACTCAGGGCAGTTTCCCACTTGAGTTTGTAGAAATTTTTTTTATACCGAGCGTAGGTAGTTCGTGAGTTATTCTTTTTCCATGTTTTCTCCCCGTCACTACTCCACTTATTCACACAGCCACTCGCACGACCAATGCACCGTGCGCATTTCCGACGCCATGAGTCTGGATCAAGTCTAACCGCTACCCAGGACGCGTTGTGTAGCTCAACCTCGACTCAAGGTGCACATTCTACCTATTAACTCTTCTATTAGTTCTTATTAGTCTACCGGAAGTCTCGCTTCGCTAACGCCAATGAGTGACTATCTGTTCGCATGCGTACTGTGGAATGCATTTATCAGCAACACCAGGGATTATAAGATTCAAAGCCGAGTCATTGCTTACGAGTAAGCTTGCACTTTTGAACGTAGATACCACATTTCCAAATGGAAAAAATTGTCGCACGCATTAATCTACGTAAATATATCTGTGACACTCTGTAGAGCTAATTGATAGCGATTGAGATTCTGTAGAACCAAACCCCTAAAGAAAGAGCGAGAGAGAGTTGGAACTCTGAAATATATGTAAATGATCGCACATACACCTAGAAAAGTATATTCAAGGAATTACACAATCGGAATGCAATTTATCGTATAGATGCCAATTAGCTGGGTTAGAATAAGAATTTGCGTTTTATCTGATTGCTTCGAATAATTAATTTAAACAGTGGATGGGCAGTGAACTTTCTAAGAATATCTGATCAAAGTGAGCTAATTGAAATGAAGATTACGTGAAGAGGTGTTTGCAAGATCGGATTTCGATAGAAAGTACAAGTGTCGTCTTTGTATGTGATACTAATAGACAGTGGGTTTTGCCTTCAGGGCTTTTAACTCTTCGCAATTATCCTTTTATGTGGAAATTGTGCTAAAGGCTTCAACTTAGAATCTCATAAACGTAATGCATCGTTCATGTGTACAGAACATTAACCTTTAATTACTTGACACCATCATTACCATTTTTTGGAGTCCCTGAAGTTATTCATTGATTCTTTGTTGGTATGATTAACGATGGCGTAACAGGAAAGCTGTCGAATGACGGTGAGCATGGAGCGATATTCCTCTTTTTAATTTTATTGCGTTAAAAGACGCAGTGTCGCTTCTATGCATAGCGTTTTCACTTTCTCGAATCGAGGTCACCTATAAACTTGTGTGCATCGAAAGCTGATCAGTAAGTGGGCGATATTTATACAAGTTTGTTGCACCAGTTAACCGTTCAAGGATCTGTGGTTGGCGTTATTGATTATAAAATGAACAACAGCGTTGCACTCGTGTCTTTGAAAAATTATACATCGCTCCAGGGCCAATTGAAATAAAATACATAATTGTATGTTCCATTTACATTGCAATTGTGACCTCGAGGACGGTGATATCTATATAACATAACCACGTTACAGTATTGACGATTGTATATTTATGAGTTTATAAGGGTAAGACTGGTTTGATTGGAATGAATTTACAATGTCATCGTCGGTTGTAAAACTCTTCTATTGAATTAGCACATGAAATCAAAGTAGTATAAAAACCCTCTTAATATATTATTTTGTAGAATATTAATTATGCATTAACTTAAGCTTTTCAATAGAGCCAAACCATGATAAATGAAACTCTTGCGTCAATTGGATTACTATTTAGGTGATCATAACAGATGTTGAATTCAGTCTCGTAGGATAAAAAATAGGAGTCGTGTGACTTTCATTTATTTTAAAAGCCGACATATCAAGTGCAAGCTCTCTTTCTTGAACAAAACACAGAAAATTCAATAAGCGTAATAAGAATATCTTTATTATTGTCGTGGAGCTTTTCTATTTTTTGTTCAAGTAAGGCTTTGAGCTGAATTTCAGCATTAATTTCCTTTCTTGATAAATAGGTTGTTCTTTTAAACTACTTCTCCTTATCATCACTGCTGCTCTCTGTCGACTATTGATTTGGTACAGAGCGAGGTAAAGGTGTTAGCGATAATGTTGCATTAGATCTTTGAAATTGTTGAACCGTGAATTTTCCCATCAGGTCATATTGATGTGAGTCTTTGATAAATATTTTTCATCATGCAATTGTGCTCATCATATGGACATCATGACTTTGTTTTAATATTTATTAAAGTGGATATTATCAACGATGGACGATATGATAAGCTGATGGTTTGGAAATAGTACGGTAGTAATAACTAGGAAAATCGTCTAATGAATGATCTCAAAGTACCACTCAACTGAGGAGTAGTTGTGTGAAGGATACCATGTCGTTATTGTATACCTTACCTCCTCTTTGACCTGGAGGTGTTGACGCAACGCCACATGCAGGCGTTAAAGTTTCCATTTGTGTCTATCCTTGATATTTTAATACCCTGAGGAACTCCAACGGCTGGAAACTTAGGTATGGGTTTTTTGAATCTGAATTTAACTCCTGATTGTTTATCATCCGATTATATATTTCTCACGCAAAAATAAATTAAATGATTTTATCGTCTTTTAGGATAACTAAATAAATCCTTCGTGTAAGGACAAGTAAATTCTCCGCCTTGAAATACAGTTGTTCAAGTAAGATGTTTCCAGGAGCTGGGGTTGCTACATTCCCTAGACAACTATTAAGCACATTGATTTAAGAAGACATGTTTCCGTAAAACTGGGAAGTTATCGAACGTCATTGCTATATTTAAGAAATGGAACAAGTTAGTACCGAAGGACCTAGCTAATGCCGATACATTTATTTAACCATCCCAACCTGTAACAATCTCCATTAAATGATTTTAAGCACACGTTTGACTCACAGCTTTGTGTTAGAAACCAGCACGACTCAAGAACCAGACCATTATGTATGCATATTCTAACTCTTAGGGCGGAGGAATAAATGAGCAGATCTCATCTTGTATTTTAAGAAAGTCTTCTGATTTCCGGAAATTGATATATAACATCCAATTACGTCGAGCGATTGATAAGATAGTAAACTGGATTTTTTACTTTCTCTCGAACAGCAAAGAAGCGTTCTAGTGGATGATTCGCACTTCAATTGCGTAGAAGTAGTTTCCAGCATGCTCTACTCTTGGGACTTTTGCGTTCCTTGTATACTCAGGTGAATTAAAATGTAAAAACCAAAAGAACTACGCTATAGAAATTAACGGAGAAATAGCGTCCTAAGGTTGTCTCTTAACACAGCGTTCTCTAATTTTTAACTGAATGGGGACCTGAATTAAATAAAAATAAATGAATGATATTACATTAAAAAAAACAAAGACATATGAGTGTACGCTAAGATGTTGACAAATGACAGTTAACGACCGCTTACAATATATGTGTGCTGCTGTAACATCGGACATTAAGTGATAAAAATAACCTAAGTATTTGATACCTGCGCTGTCGCCTTGAGGAAGTTTAGCATTTGTGAAACGCCACGTTGGATAATATGGTAAAATAAAGTAAAGGAAAATACTGCTCATTTTGGTTGGACCATGAATTGTTGGGAGGGATGTAGGGTTTTGGAGAAAAGTGATTTAAGAATTGAAAAATACAGAAAAAAAATGAACTAGAAAAAAATTACCGCGAGAGAGAGGGAGAGCAAAATAGCTCATAATTCCTGAAAACTCTGTAAAGGCAGGGTGAATCAATAGCTACTGTATTAATTGCAACAGAATAATTCGTGCAATTCTGCTAGCGCATCGAGGATGAAATCATAAGTATCCCGTATTAGGAAATTTTAAGAATATATGTCAGGATACCGCCATGCATCTAAAGTTTTATGATACTTGTTTTGTCCATAGGGAAATACGAACTGCATCGTATCTCTACCTTCTTTTCGTACTCTTTCATGTCTGCTTTTTTTTAAATCAGTACTTGTCCTTTCGGTAACTTACGAATATTGAGTAAATGTCGATGCAGATGTAATTTCATTTTTACCTGCCGCAGTAAATGCCGTTAACTGCAGTCCTGAACCTTAACCACTCTTTTGTAGATTTCATGAGGTCATTCAAAGTCATTTAATTAATCAAACAAAATGAATTTTTCAAGTTCACCGTGCATTTATTTTATTCATGCGAGGACGGTTAAGATACGGAGCAAATATTAATAAATGGCATTACTTTGAGGTGTCATGAGATTTGAAATAACCTGCGAAATAAATACACACTGCCCAGTATAAAGTTCATCCATGCATTTGTGGGAATTAAACAATAGAATTATTTTAATGGAACTAAATGGAATTCCTCCATCTCTTTTGACTGCATGTTCTAATTTTTTATTGTATTACAATGAAATGACTTCATTATTTATAACAGTAAGGCCATTTATATTCACAGTTTATTATATCTCCTTTCATATTTAGTGAATATTCATTAGTGATTATTATTCCTCTAATAAAGTCTCACAGTTCCCAATAAAAAAAGCGTTCCCTGGTGCGCTCACATTGAACACCTTAGATGATGGATCAATGATAAAAATATAAGAGCCGTTGCACGATTAAGAGGGAAGGCATCGCACGTTTTAAGATGGGGAGAGATTTTGATTGAAGGTTTACTTTCGTGTGGCACGGTGTCTGATTCTTTTGATTTGAATGGGGGGCTAAAATTCGTGACGGGCGACTGCCTTGAGGAAACGGAACCTCGTTCCGCCAGACTTGCCGGAAATTGGTGGGCCGGCCACTTTCCTCATAACCCAACTCTGTGGATTTAACGATCTTATTAGTTTATGGAGCATTTCACTTTCTCTGTAATTATTGAGTCGCATCCACTTAACCCGTTTCGAAAACCATTGAGTACTATAATTAGCTTTCTTTCATTATGCGATATGGCGATAATTGTTCCAATATATTGGCACATCTACAAAAGAATTTATAATGCTATGAATCTTAACTGAGTACTACTCTTAAATATGTTTATCGGGAAGATTTTACCATAACTACTTATTCAGATGATTAAAAAATGATCGGAGGAGACATTTGCAAATTCTTAAACCGAATAAATAAAAAACCATAACATTCCACTCAAAATCAGGGAAATCATTATGTTGAAATATTATTCAAGATTGATAAAAAAATCCGATTTATCAATAATGGCCTGTGCGCATCCCCCTAAATGTTTGCATACAAGAGAAATACAAATTTCACTGGCAGGCCATTAAAACGTCATTTCTCCTGAACGTTTTTATACTTTTAACGTAAAAGAATGCTTGTATTATAGGAAAAAAGAGTCTCATTAGAGAAGCTGACAAAATAAATGGCTTTTATGTATACATAAAACAGCCAGATCATGCAGACTTATCATAGTGAGAATAACAATTCTCAATCAACAATAAAGGTCACATTTCTTTGACGGAGTGCAATATATATTTGTAATGTTGTTTATTTACATCTAAACAGCGCACAATTACCAGAAAGATGCCGAACGAAATTTCCTCCTGGTCTTCCCCTTCAAGTATTCAATTTTTTAAAAAAGATATGTGATTAAACCTATTTCCTATATGTCTCACGAAGGAAGAGCAATGGTTCATTGTTACCTTTCTATATTAAAGCATAATATATAAATCAGCTGTAAACCTCCTGAGGGAATGTTTCCATTCAGAACGGAAAAATTAGTAGCCTTTGTAAGATTGTTATGATATATTGAGGGTATAAGATGTTTATGGTTGCTAAAAGGAAGACATTTTTTTTGGTAATTTCGAGCTGAAAGAAAATAACATTAGATTTCAGGCAAGTATTAATGCAATAAAAACATCGCTCAAATACGAAAATTTTGTAGACATAAACCTTAAGATGGAATTCACCATCTGTTTTGAACGAAGGCTGTGAGATTACTCAGCCATTGCGTTATTTTAAAAAAATTATGGTAGGTATGTTATGGTGTTGTAATGCATAGCGGTTGTACTGACTGAATTAGCTAAGACTTAACTATCGGATCAGTTTAAAGCGAAATAAAATTGATAAAATGAAGGTTATTGTGGAAAGTAATTGGACCAGAATGAAGATTGAATATATACAATTAAATACCCTATTTGTCAAGAATCCATTTCCGCCACTACTATAAACATTAATGATCATTACAGAAATAATCAGTTTGGCCTTTGGGATTCAGGAAAGCCTTTCTATTTCTCACGAGTCGTTAAAATTGATGGCATTGGTTTTGTTGGATTGGTGGATTCAGTTCCGCTAATTTGTTCAGGTGCAATGTTGTACATAGAACAACTAATCGAAATAATAATTCCCTCGTGCGTTCATTCACGGCAGTTAATGCACTTTTTATGTTACATTTATCAATTTCTCACCATATTTTTAGCAAAAACTATATATCTGGAACCATTAGATTTTGATGTTCAACTGACAATCAAATACATGGATTAAGGCGACTGAATACCTGCATTACAGTAACGGAAACTCATCCTTGGGGAAAGGAATTTTGGGATATCGTTATCAACTGAGCATCGTACGAATAGTAATGCTGATTTCAGCGATGAAACAATATTTTTTTAAGTTTAGAATGTTAAAAATAATTTAAACAAAGACTGCACATTTGAAAGTGAAACTTAGCATGTCCAAATCCAACTCAACGAAAGGATTTCTTTTCTTGATTGCAGAATTATTTAGCTGATATTTCGCCACATTATAGTCATACGCTTTACATTTAATAATTAAATAAATTTTTACCACCATAGGTGCATTAAGGAAATTTAATCTCATGTTTAATTCTCTGGGCAGCAAAGTCGCAGTGTTTTTATGTACGCCGTTTCATTCTTTTTCATCAGTGAAGGTATACAATTTTGAGGGGATTATCGTCTAGTAAGAATGTGTTTCGTTCGAGTTAAGAAGATGCATCCTGAATAACATAATCGTTTTGAACGTAGATAAACTCTGATTTCTTATTTTTAGTATTCCTCGGGAGATCTGGGATAGGATTTTATGTGAACTCTCTCAGCTTTGGGGCATAGAGCGTCCAGCTCTCTGCCAATTAATGGGAGACCATAACTCATCGGAGTCTCTTTCTATCCGGGTCACTTTTGTTCCTCGCATTCCTCCTTACCGTAAACTCGTCTCTCCTCTTCGGCCACCTTTAGGCGGCGCGGAAGGAGGCAGACGCCTTTGGTGGACTTGGTTACCGGTCTGCCTTGATCTTGACATTCGCGGCCAGTTTAGCAACGCAGCCAGCTTACAACGCTCACGGATCCACTCCTTCCCCCCGGGATCCCGTCTTCCCATAGCTGCAGTAAACACGGCGCGCGCTTTATTCCCTTTCTTTTTTTTCCGTCTTAATCCTCCCACGCATATACAAGATTCACTCGCGATCACTCTCGACTTTCAATCTCCCATGCGGCTTCGGGGTCGGAAAACTGGCAGTAGTTAGTTCTATGCGCATTGGAAAGTTTAAAACGATGCGGTGAAGTATGTTACTGGGTGAAAAATGGGAAAATTGGTGTAGGAATGGAGAGGTTTAATTTGTGCATTAGCCACGCATCACTATGAACTTGGGCGCACCGATTTCAATTATTAGATGAACGGGTCATAGAAAGTGGTTATACTTTGATTTTATGCGTTGTTGATGTTCAAGAGAAACTGGCGTGTAACAATTAAAAAGGAAACGTTTTGCCACGAGAATTTTCATGAACGTGGATCTATCTTCGCAGATCGTGGCATAAATTGCATCGCTTGAAAGAAAGTCGTCCTTTCGAACTATGTTTCAAGGTGGTTTTTGAAAGGCTTTTATTTATGCATCCTGTTAAAGTTATCGCAGTCCTCTTTTTCGTTCTTGTTTTTATGCTGTGGAACTATTATGGAAATGAAGACGAAGGAGTCTCATTCGTTCATATTAGCTTTCTCCTTGTGAAAAAATGTGATATGCAGGGAAAGTGATAATGAGGAAAGGACAAACGTAAGGAGTGTGGGGTGTATTTTTAATGAAGATCTTGCGTGAAGTGTTTTATCCTTCAACATTTTCGGAAAAAAAGATGTCTCTCATTGTTCAATGGCCTAGAATTTAATTACGTGTATTACATCAATAGCATTCCATTCACAACTTCTTTGGAAATGTTGTTCCATTTTAATGACATGATAGAGAAACGGTTTCCACGGAATAGAGCTTGTTTTAAAATAAAAATGGAGACAAATTAATTGGTTAGATTTAAGTGAGAGGCATGAGAGATATAGTATTTCCATAGTAATTTTAAAGGTGTCATTATTCATCTCTCCAGCGATTTAATTTCAAATATATCAATAATTGTTTCTACTGGTCTCAGTGTCTTTTCGTAGCAGTTTTTCGCGGACTGGGTGGATTTTCTCAACTTTTCGCTTAACCCTTGGATTAGTGTTTTCCTGGGGTGGATTCTGAATAGTCTATGAATATTCAACCTTGGGTCCAAGCTAAGGGAAATGATTTCCTACAAGATTCCATCGATTCAGTTTGTCAAAATTGTCGTTTGAACACCTCAGTTCCGTAAGAAGGCTTAATCTCTTCGTTTGTTATTATTTTTTAACAAAAAAGTGTACTGCCATCCAGCTTTTTTTGTTTCACGCGTATTCAACGTCAAAAGTGTAGGGTTCTTGACCTGATTGAAATAATTGCATTTGCAGTTCTTTTCCATACTCAGTCCTCTACAATATTTTCACAGTACACCTTCGCGTTACACGCGGGCTCACTCCTCCCGGCATGACGCATCGCTCTCCGAGGGGCCTTCCTCCCTCTCTTCCCCTCCCTCCTCCGCCGCCGCCATAGAGATGAGCTGCGGTCACTGTTTCTCTCTCGAAGATCGAGGTCAAGAGGAGTTTGCCCTGTCTCGTGGCCTATCTCGCCGAGCGAGGCGTGGAGCCGTGAATGGGTGCCGGGAAGTACGCATCACTTTTTTCCCGGTGAGAGAGGGAGACGCCCACAATGGGCCGAGGGATGAGTTTTTCCCGCGATGAAACTCCTATTTGGGCTCTCCCTGTCGCCCTTTGTTCTCATTCCCCGGGAAGGAGTTTCGCTTAATCAGCTTGGCGCGAGAGATGGAGGGGGCAGGCTATGGGGGGTGAAGCGAGGGAGTGGGTGGAGCGATAGAGGGAAAGGGTGGAAAATTCCCGCGGAGTCGAATTAGATCATCGTTGTTCGGCCTGTGTGAGCTAAAAATATGTGTGATATACGCTGGCCTTGTACTGTACTTTTATGATACACTTGTTTATCCTTGTTCGAAAGCGAACCAAACATTTATGCTCATGAATTGGTTGCCCCTTTCATCGCAATAATCTCATATTATTCCTGCATGATCGATTCTATCCCGTGTCAGCTATATTTTTCTGCATATGTAAACGAAACAACCTGTATTTCTATCCTTTATAGAAGGTGTGTGTTATATTTTTAAGTAATTTGTAGGCACAGCCGTTGGGTGAGCCTACAAAACGTTTTTCTGTTCATTCAAGTATGGTATCCTGCAAGCCACTGCTAGGGTGGGCTGTAGAAGTGATTGCACACCAGACTAACTTGATGTAAAATATTATCCTCCCTGGCGTGTGCGGATAATAACCGTGATGAGGCTCGCTTTGATTATGGAATGTCAAAAAATAAAGCAGTTCTACTTGAATAGACTGAGATGTGTTTTTAAGTTTTAGAGTCACCCACTTGGTAGAGATATAGATGAACACTATTATAAAGTACGATAGGCTAATCCATTTGGTATTTCATTGTAACTTTGCGCCTGGACTAGACGAATCGGATTGTCAATCGATGCATTAGGAACTGAAAGAGAAAATAATGTGGAACAGAGTAGTGGTGCGTTTTTCGTGACAATTCCGCCAACTTCCATCTGAGTGCGACAATAGGTTTTATATTTGTCGGGCCTGCCTTCTCACAATTTCCATAGTTTAAGAGTACTTAGTGACGTGAGAGGACGAAGACAAAACATACAACATTATTCTTCTCTCTGTGAAATTTAGCTCATTTTTAAATAAATTCATTCGACTATTAAGTAGATCTTATTATTTTAAAGTCAACTCTTTAAAATAGATACCGAGATAGCTAGGATTCTAGGGTTACAACGCGTGGGGCATTCTGTCAACATTTTCTTAGTGTTACGACGAGCATCTTCCGGAGAGGATTTATCCTCAAGACTTAACGACCCTCGATCTCGACGGAGTCAGATAAGAAGAGCGCACACGTAATCTCTCATTCAGCGATAATTCTCGAGGTATCTTAAATAGTTTCCTCGAGACTAAATCCGAGGTTGAGTTATGGACTCGAGGATGTGGCGATTTCATTTCGTTTTTCTACGATTCGTGCTGCATTTCCGGAGAAAACTCCGGTCACATTTTTGAGTACAGACGCCGACTAGGAATATCAGTTTTCATTTTCGCTGGTGGGAGCGAGCGGGGTAGCCAAGGAATCAGGGAAGGAGCCTGCCAGCGCTTAATGAATCTCCTTGCGGAGAGTGGGGAAGATCAGTCCCACCGGGCACTTTTAATAGGGTCCGGTTTTGTAACTCCACGCGGAAATTTACCTGCGGTGAAGGGTTATCGGTATGTTCACGCTGAAGGGTAGTCGCACCGGAAGTTTTCCAGGTCTCTCGATGAGTGGACTAACACCGTTGCGAAGGGGAAACTTTGTTCGTTTACATTCAAGGTGAAACTTGAATTAAAATGAAAAGAAGAAATCAATTGGTAGAGGAGGAAGGTTGATATGGCGCAAGACTAAATGCGAGTGTAAAACTATTGGCGATTGAACGAGCGTCGAGGTGTAGTCGCCAGGGAAAGCTGCTAACCGTTGTGATTATATTCCCACCGCAAGAAGGTGATATCCATACCGGTTTAGTTTCTGCTTGGAGAAATTTTAGACGTTTGATGGGGAGGCTTAGCCATCCCGATCACACTCCAATAGACGTTTCAAGATGCACCCGCAGAAGATATCTTGGAACGAACTGGCTGCGTGATACGCCGAGACCACACGTATAAAAAACGTATTTCAACCTTCATTATTGCCAATTACTTGGCATAGCTTGAAGTGGTGAAATGTGGAAATTGTTATTGTTTTAGCACGATGAGAAACTTGCGAGGGGGGAGGTGAATAGCCTTGACGTTGAATGTACGTGAGCGTGGTGCTGTAAATGTGTTATTTTTTAATTCTTTTTAATTTAAGTGCACGTGTGGAATGGGAGAGTGATTTTCTTTCTTCTCTCATATGAAGCAAGACATAGAATATATATATATATATATATATATATATATATATATATATATATATATATATATATGTGCATACACACACACACAAGTCGATTTTTCATTTATATTGTTTCCTGCTGCAGGGTGTTTCGGTTATTTATTGGTGCGATGTTAGTCCTTACCGTACAGCTAGAGGCAAACTTTAAACCTAGGTATTTTGTTATTTGTAACTATTATTTGTAATTCTGTTCAACCCACACATTGGAAACATATCAGGGAAAGATTTTTCCACTGTTCACTTCATAAATACGACTTAGAAGTCTTTAATTACTCATAGGGGAAACATTAATTTATAACGGAATGATATAAGCTTGTGCAATCTCTAATGAGTCTCATTGGTGCGTTAAGTGCATTTGTAAGACTTTTGATGTAGCATTTGGAATCCCTGCTGGGAACTTTGAAATCGCATATCTGTTGTTGAATCAACCCCCACCACACACCCTGGCGGTGGATATTAGGGCACCATGCCGGATGTACAAAAGACATTTTCGGTAGTTCTAAGCTGAGGGATTGTTCTTGTTCATCGCATTGAAAGTATGGACCCGTTTCTCGTAGCGGAAATTCCATTTAAAAATCCTTGCAGATTGTAAATTGGGAATTGTAAAGAAATGAATTCGTTTCAGGACTTTTATATTAGCTGTTTTCCGCCTCGAGAAATCTTCTCACGATTGCATGTCTTAAATACCCTTTAGTTGCCATTCAGACTATTAAGAAATGGTCCCAAGTAGTTTTTAAATGTTATCAATTATCCCTATCCTCAAGTTGGTTGTCAGCCTCCCATCTTCTTATAGTCACGCTGAGCCACCCTAGAGCCGACCTCTCTAAAATAAACTGATTTCATTTACATCATTAAAGAAATGTCTTTATTAATTATGTTGATAAAAACTCCCGTTTTGTCACCTCAAAATAATGTTGTAGAGATATTTGGTATGGATAATAATGTTGTTGAACCCAAAGGTTCCCGCTCACATAAGATAAATTAGAATAAATTATCATAGTGCATCAGCATTTTCGGAAGAGAGTACTGGATTGATTATTGTAACATCTCGGAGTAGCGCCAAACTGCTGTGCTGTCTCTAATGCATTGTCATTTTCAAATACGCCAGGGCCAGATAATGTCACGGGAGCGTGCATGTGATTTAACTTGCATTCGCACCGACCTCGAAGTATCGCATAGGCCTCGATATCACTCGCAGATATCGAACTCACGCAAGAACCATACTTCTATATATCCTCTTTTTCATACCAAAGCCTCCTCACTGCCAATTGCGTGAGGTCCCATTAAGTGCAGTCCCTCAGGGCGGTGCTCTGCGTCTTGGTGACCAGGGCTGCGGCCTCGCTCGCCCTCCCTTGGGTCGGACCTGATTTGGAAGCTCCTCGGCGAGAGAGGGTGTAATCAAGAGTTGGACAAGTAGCACGGTTGGGGAGTGTGTGGAGGGGGGTGGGGGTCATGGAAGAGAATGGAATTTTGGGGTAGAAGGGAAAGGTTTTCGGGAAGGTCATTAACGGCGCGAGAAACTTGAAAGGGAGAGCGGTTATTCGAAATGGCATTGAATTGGGACGGAGAAAAATAAGACATCCTACCGGGAGAGGGCGTTTGTGCGGAGGAAGAAAAAAACGGTTCATCTGTCTTTGAAAACTTTTTTCTCACCGTCATTACCAGTTTTTTCCCCTAATATTGAGTGGTGGCGTAGCAGTGATTGAAGTTTTGACCGAACTCGAAGCCGTTCGGTAGCGTTCGAGCATGCACACTTTGCGGTTTTACGGTTGGGGACTGGATACTGTTTTGAAGTCGTGTGGTGAGACTGACGAAACAATCACCTTCCCTCATAGAGAAGAAACATCTGATCTATTGGAGAGTGAAGTGGTCATAAATGAAGTTTGAGGAGCCACCATCTACAGATAATCCTGAGAAAGGCGAGTACGTATATTGAAAAATGTTCCAGTTAAATTACTTTTTCATCATGCTTTGCTATTAATTCGTTCGCTAAACTTATTTATATTCTTATGGTGCACTCTGACTAATGGATAGCAGCAAAGTTACTAGTAGCTATTGGCAATAATAGAATAGAGCAGGGCAGCTTTGACGCCAAAATCGTGGACATTTTAAGAAATGCAGACTACTCATCATAATTTCATATAATTTTTTTTGATAAGTAGTTACGTCAATGGTTTCTAGTAATTCATTTTAGGCTTTCCTCTGAAGTTCTTTCCTCAAAAATCTCCTTCCATTTCAATAGTAAATAAAATATTGTTCCTTAGATCATGTCCTCTTAGTTTTCCTCAGTTTTTCGCAAATTCTGGACTTCGGAGCGTCTTTTTTGCGATAGATTGATAGTATATTGCTATTAATAGTGTTTAGTGAATTTTTTCCACCCTACAAGATGTACTGCCTTTCGTAAACCTGGTCATAAAATTATTAATTAAGCCATGCGAGAATTCGTTCCCGTTTATCTAATATTTGATAACTTTATTCGAATCCATACACGAATATATTTAGTTGATGCGCAGATTGTAGTAAATCATGATTTTTGGGGAAATTGTAAATTTTTATGGTTAAAATAAGATTATTTCGTAAAAACAGCAATAGATTCAGTTCTTTTCTGATATGATTTCTTTCACTTTCAATTTAAATGACAACCATTTCATGGGGTATAGTTGACTACTTCTTTTTGTTCGTGTGCATATGAAATCGCATGTGAACGCGATATTTATGAATTGGGAGGCGAGAGAACTTGGGAATAAAGTAGGGCAATTGCGAAAGGATACACTTTTAAATTCCACTCGCCAAATTTATTGCGCGACCTAGGTGTCCTGTTGATGTTGAACCGTGACGAAATCTAAACCGCGCGATAAATTTGCGTTTGTGAAATTAAAAAGTATTTCTTTTCATAATAACACAAGCAATTCCACCAAGCTACGCCTTATGACATTTTATTCAAAGTAGGACAGAGTTAAAAAAAAATGTTGTGAAGTGTTGCTTTGTTGTGCTCTCTGTACGCCTGGACACACTAGCTAAACCAGGGGAGTGCCGTTGCGTTCGTAAACAAGCTCTTTTAGTTTCAATCTCAGTGGGATATACGAGCTAAAACCGCATAAGGCTTCCGTAACTCGGGACTTGGGCATTCATTTACATTTGCGTCAACTCACCCTTAGGCACTTTTGCATTGGTGTTTTCCTGACCAAGCTTCTATTTGCGAGGTAATAACTCTTGTGAATGATTGGAAGGAGTATTAGAGATCACTACAATCCGAGTATCTATCACGTTTGGATTATTTTCAGGAGCCACGGGATAATTGTAATAATATGAATTAGCACAAATTCTGACGAGTTCATGGCTGCAGAAGTACTCATATAATGCACTCTTGGTTTTAGAAGTACATAATCACGGGTTGATCATGCATTATAAGCCGTGATCAGCCCTGTGTACCTTCTTGATCAACTTATTATTTTAGGTAATGAAATAATATTTAAAAAAATTAGTTTTTCGTAGATTTCACGCACTCAGGGTTGAAGATAGGCTCTACACGATAAGCTGTAAGTTGGAAAATTATTGGTTTCGGGCGTCACAGTTAGAATGGTTCTTCTTTCAATTACTGTTGGATATAGTGGCGTCGAGCTACTTGATTGATTCAACCTCTTGCCGTTTGGAAGTAGACAAGACAACCTCACTTTAGATTAGCCGAAGTGATAGGAAAGGGGAAACGGGGATCAATATTTATTTATCATGGATAGGAATGGTTTGTGCGTTCGATGGAGGCCGAGAGGGAATGAGGAGGGCCGCGGGAAGGTTAGCACTGAGTGACTTGAGGGAAGTTAGGGCCGAACCGCGACGTCTGGTTTCCTATATATGGACTGCTTGATGTGGTAAATGGATGAAGGGACGGGGTAATGACTGAGGGAGTGGGGGCTGCTCATGGCGGTCTAAGTGAAAGGACAGAAATGCTTACAGTATAGGAAAGGGGGGGGAAGCGGGAAGGATTTTAGCGCGTAGGGTGTGAGGACACCCCTGGTCGGCTCAGGGGAGAGGAATGGGGCTTTGGTCTC
This sequence comes from Hetaerina titia, assembly GCA_037158775.1. Lineage (NCBI taxonomy): Eukaryota > Metazoa > Arthropoda > Insecta > Odonata > Calopterygidae > Hetaerina > Hetaerina titia. The sequence goes on along the minus strand of CM073771.1, from coordinate 30,255,893 downwards.
CGAGCTATGCACCGATTGTGTCTTAATGGGCGTGGTTGTCCCTACGAGAATATTTTTGCATCGGTGGCGGTCGGTATACGGGCTTCGCTCTTAAAGAAATTCCGTGGGTACCCATTTTGGAGTTCCATTCAGCTAGAGTGAATGGTAGAAGCTTAAGTTCACCCGCTAAAGAAGACGTCAATTGGTAATGGAATGCAATGCTTCCGAACGATGGTTGAAGTGTTTGTGTGAGGGCCGTAAACGTATTTTATATAAATTCATCCCGTTTAGGTATGTCTCATTGATCGCATTCTTCGCATCGGGTCAGAGATTCAGTTAGCTGAAAAAACTATGTGTACTCAGCGTATTTGACTCAGCGGTTATAAATTCAAGACAAAAGGGATTTGTTGCAGGGGATAGAGCATTCGAAAATTTTGGTATATCTTCTTTAAATAATAGGATAAAAAATGAAAATGTAAGCATTTTCTGATTAGTAACTTAAAAAGGCCTTCAAACAATACTTCGTTGGAAGGTGTTCGGAGAAATTATGAAATCTATGAAAATTAAGTCGAAAAAAATTAGCTTGTAAGACTGCAACTATGAATATACAGGGTTTTAATCGAAAGTATTTGGAGTTTTGAATGTCAGTTTAAAAAGAAAACTAGTTTTTTTGTGATATTTTAAGTTTTGAATTAAAGAAGACGACCTAATGAAAATGCTATCAATTCAATTCCTCATTGCAGAAGAATTATATTTTTTAATTAGTGGAAATTATGGAGAAGGGTTTGATATTTCGAAATAGTGAGTCGAATAGCAATGGCCTGATAGTGATGCATTAAAGAGCACTTAAAAGATATGGTGAAATTTCGGATTATTAATGGGTGTGAGTGAAGAGAAAACGATGGTATAGGTCGAGAATCGGGGAAGAGAATTGATATTTTTAATTTCATGATTGGAGGTAAAAATGACCTTTTTAATGGCATTGAGGAAGATAAAAAAGTCATTTTTACTCTGTGATATCTTCTTTATTGTGTGAATTTATGCTTCGGGAGTTCGAAAAACTTATCAGAACAGAAATTTGATAGACGACTAATGATGATAGAGAGATATCTGTTATGCCCTTATGTGCCGCATATGTAAATGCATGTAACTATAGCATTTAATGCTTAGTTAAAAGTCTGACTCTCCTGTTTTGGGATTACCAAGTGTTGTTTAAAATTACTACTTGATTTGAATTTGAAAGAAACATGCAGGTATTGCTAAATAAATTTGGAGTATAGTATACGTAACCGAGGTACTTTTCGTAATTCAGTCTTGAACTATCATATTTACGTTCTGCATTATTAACACGCTTGAATTAGCGTATAAAGACATATAAAGTTCCACTAGCCATTGTTATTCACGGGTACTGTCTTTGAAAAATTATTATCCGTGTTTATTTCCAGGCGTAGACAACGTTTCATATTTTAATTGTAACGATTATCGTGATAAAGATATAGAACGGGAAATAAGCGGAAAGTTGTGTCAGTGAAAGCGAGTGTTGTAACCGAGAAAAAGTTCACTTGTTAATTCCATCTTCTACTAACAAAATCCGTCCTTCCAAAATAGCTAGAGCAGAACAATATTGTGAGGAAAAAGAGAAATTTGAATGCGGATCGACCTGCAAGTACTTCATTTTTTTATTTTCCGTTGAAGTCCCTAAATACCCGCTTGCAGCCATGATAGATCCAGCATCACCAACGTTTCGTGGATCGCAAAACTCTTCATTCATTTACATATTTGCTGGTATTTATTACTTAATAGCAACAATTCATCACAAAATTTTACAAAAGCATAATTATAATGATTTAATTTAATTTACTTTGGCGTACGTAAAAAATAATAAAATCAGGAATATTTGATGATCCAGAAGCAAACCCTGTGGACCTTTTACGAGTTAGTTGTCTCGTAGTTAGTGTCTCGAGTGGAGAATATTTTAGTGTATATTTGCCGCCAGGTTTTAAAACCACCGAGGCCTCAATTGAAACTTTTCACGGTCCTATTTCTTCACAAAAGAGGACCAAAGCATAAAGGTTTCAATCGGGTTAAGAAATGGTATCAATACGAGAATGATCGATGAGAGATTAGTGTGCCAGGTGTAATTATCTCCGACTGATTTCATAGATTTATCAGATTTGGAACCACGTAATAACTATCGGGACGCGAAAAGGATGTTTTATGTTGATGGTGTGTAATTACCTAATTTTTTTTTCATAGGCAAAAAATGTAATAGAGCCAATTAAAATATTTTTCGTGTTAAAATAGCCAATTCTTTTAAGAAGAAAATTTTTCTCATCTGACACTGAAATTAGGCCCTAATAGTTCAGCGGACGAAATTATAACCATCCAAAAGTAGATAGAAATATTAAGTTTTTTCTTTTCAGGGGAATTTCTATAATTTTACTTAATCACTCTGAATAGATGGAAGGGCTTACGAAAGAAATATATGTAGTCCGCAATGCATTTTCAACTGTCACCTTAAGGTATGAATGATGACTTAATAATCTCACTCTGGCACCGAACGAGGTGTTGTTGGATATATCAGATTTTATTTACCCTGACGACCTCGTCGGAGAGAGAAGGTCTAAACTTTTTCATGGTGTGGTAGGTTAGGAGTTAGTCATTATCTGAGGGAGCTGCCGTCACAGCCTGACCTTTCATCGACCGCGAGATCTTTTAAGACACCTGTATGATCGATGGAACGGTCACGTGGAGAGTTTATGGCGCCTAATTCCCTCTTTTCTCACTTGGCGCAATTACCAGCGGCCGTGTGGCACACTGCTGCATATATGTGTGCGTGTGTGTGGATGTTAGCAATCGCGCAAGCGGCGCCATTTGCATTGAATTTGGTTCCGGAATAGGCATCGGCATAGTGCAAGGCGGTGAGGGGGCGCTCGAGGCATGGGCGTGGCGGGAGGTCAAGCCACGCCCCGACCGCCTCCGACACGACATCTGATTCAACTCAACAATGTACTGAGTCACGTTATCTCTGGGCCGCTAATATTGCCGTATCTCAACTAGGTGTTTAGTCTAAAGGCGTTGAAGCCGATCCCACCCGTTAAAATCACTTTACCAACCCGCTATTTGCTATTATTATGCACGTAGCTGGTTGTGTAAATCGTTTGTGTCGATTCGTGGTCAAATATCGTAAATGCATTCCCCGTAGAAATAACATGCTTTTAGCTCAATGTGAGACTTCCACTTAGCAAAATGAACCGAAATGAAGGCCCATTATTTTCAACCCAACCCTATTTTATTTTCTGTTTTACCTACCCCGTGATCATTATGTAAACTAATCAATTGTTCTCCAGCCTTTTCATAATCATTTCGTTAATAACATGAAGAGCAAAAGTGGACATTTATAAAAATAAAAAAAATATTGTCGTAACAGACTTCTGCCATTCACTTGTAAAACCTATCCCGATGAGTGAACGTAAATAAAATAAAATTTTTCTTCATTAATTTGAACGGAAACGGTTCATTTAAAAATCCCATTAGATCTCATTCTCTTTCAATGTCCTCGAAAAGCGCGAATGTTCATAAATCTCTTGAGAGAAGGGATTTAAATGCAACTCCTTTTCAATAAAAATTCGCGTGGACTCATGTTGAAACGATTTTGCATGAAAGTGAAAATGTTTTAATTCCTTGGTTATACCTAGACTGTTAATTGGCTTTGGAGTGACATGATTCGACATCCCATTAATTTTTTCGAAGTTGATCGAAGCGATTGTCCTTTCGCTCTTGAAATTGGGTCGCCGTGTGCAGCGGAGTGATAAATCCAGCCGCGTGGCACAGGAAGCCGTGGGGTTAGTTAAAGGGAGGAAAAAAAAGAGGAGTAACGGGCACAAGGGGTCTTGTGAGGGAGGGGGCATGGAGGAGGAGATGGGTGGGGAAGGGCGGACGTCCAGCTATAGGGGGAGACTTTAAATGGACTCAAACCCACGACACTGGTGTGGGAAGCTCTGCTTCCTTTCCTGGAAGAATGAGATTTCATTGTTTCAAACCACTTTCCCCTTCCGCAGGCGTTGCATGCACTAAGTGCGCGAGAGACTTATATGCCTCGAACTTGTGCGTATGAAGCGGGGCACTAGCTCGACAGACTCCTCTCTTTCTCGGCACTTTCTGGATCTGTCGTCAAGGTGTACCGTCCATTTCATCATCGACGCCCCTTTGGGAGCTCCATTTCAAGAAGCAATTTTTTGCCTCCTCGACTAAGACACGCGATCTTCATGAATAACCCCGATCGCTTTGAACAGAGAACCGAGCAAAAGTGACATGAGCCTCTATCTCAGTACAAGGGAACTATGCTATGATTTTTCTTCCTGCGCTAAATTGATGAAACTTTTGGTTGCATGCATTTTAGTAGGTACGTTTGAAACATCTCCAGAAACCGTAAATGCTGCTCTTTTGGGATTGGAATAAGCACCTGTTCTCGTGAACATTTTAGACTGTGTGCATGACAGTGGCAGGTTTCCATAATATTGATGACATCGACTAAGAAACATTTTCAGGTCATCCTCCTCACCAGAAGAAGAAGACCCTAGCAGATTCCTGCAGAGCCATACAATCAATCAAAGATTATTTTCATCAGAGTGAATGAATCACATGTTGAGAGACCAAAATGTATGCAGACCCTGCCGCTTGGAAATGCAACTTTCAGTCTTAAGGAAAGTGGCTTAGATTATGTATTAAAGAATGGGCATTTAAAGTCTGCTCATATTCTTTATTTTTATACACCCGAAACATTCAAAGCTTCGTAAAGTATAATCTAATACCTTTTACGTCTTAGAGAAAGAATAATCAAAATTAAGACATATACCGACTGATAAACACAATCCGTGAGTATTTCATTCCTTGTCACATATCTATTTTCCTGGTCGCGGTTTTATACTTCTTGTGACTACTGTACACATGCTACTTTAATTGAAACGTTTATATGTATTTATATTATAGTTCAATCATCTACTCCAAAATATTCAGCTTGACCAAATCCCCAAGGTCCTAAGATTTTCATGATTTCGGAAGGAGGTCTCCGAAATTAAGGTTCAATAATGATATTGGTTAATTGGTGAGAAAAAATTCTAATGTTTACCTTGTGCACATATACGAATAATATAGGCAATATTGATAACTGTAAGGAAAAACTCTACAAAGTCAATTCATACGACTAAGGTATGTAGGGCTGTATGCATCGTTATGCTAAAACGAAGATATTTTTAGGACTGACTTCATCAGTCATTAACACATAATAGAACGGACTACGGCCTACCTGTATTTGGAAGGGAGATAGCGAAGTATCGGAGTTATGATCTCAAAACATTCGCATTCCACTGGGGAGAAACCAATAGACCGTGGACTATTACTGGTTGGGTGTTAGGGGAAGCGATGGAGAAAGTGAGGTCCAGACACATGCCGTTTCTCAATTGTAAATTGTTTCTATGGAATATAGTAAGAACGTCCCGGCCCTCGGGGAATGTTAGAAAAACGCAATTCTGACCATTTTTGCGGGTTGCTTTTCTTGAATTACTGCCATTATATCTTACTTGGCGAAGATTTTTCTGCAATAACGTGAGATTTCATTCGCTCAAGGTTGTTTAAACACACAATAACTTAAGAATTTGTGAAACTGATACCGAAGTTTGGCCAAATGGAAGCAAATGTTGAATTCTTGAATGGCCTCATTCTCCACTTCTTATCGCAGTATTTGATTGACTTAAAAAAAATAAAAATACCCGTGTTTTTCTCTTCAAACTTTCTCATAATTTCCAAGTTACACTCATATAAGCTCTTAATAGTTTACTGAAATGTGGAAATATACCCTCATGACGCCATAAGAATTTTTCTTCTTATCACTGCGGCGCGATTCGATCTTGCCACGCTGAGTTTAATCCAACGAGAAGGTGTTCGTTTGTCTCTCTTGCCCACACCAGGAGACCTCGATCGGGAAAATCCCTGATTTCGTAATAGGCATCCCTTACTAGCGGTAACTTTTCCGTATATCCATTTCCCCTCCAAGAGTAAACGACGGCTTTTAAAAATAAATATTTTTACTACAAATTATATCTTTTGCCCATATTTCGGATTCGCAAATAAAACTGAGATCTCATTATTCCTACCCGGCTAATTAAACCTTAATAATTCGGCAATGAAAATGAAGACTCGTGGAGAAAATTCATTTATTGGGGAAAGCAATATTATTCTGTCATCAACTCACGCCAATGGCCTGCAACTTGCACCTTCAGTTTCTGTTAATGTGTTTTAGGTGTGACAAATAAAACGATTTTTCCCCTGAACTTACAAGTAGCGTCTAAATCACTAAACAAAAGTAACATTGTCAAGATCGTCCAAAATATACTATGCAATAACACTCTGGAAATACTTTTCAGGTAACAATATACATGCCAGACATTGCGGGATCGAAGGGCAATTCCTAAGCTTATTCTTTTCCTTTGAGCTAAAATAGTGCTAATTAATTTTAATAGCTTACTCTTCTTTCGAAATTTGATATTAGTATTCAAAAAGCTTTATGATTGGTATTAAGCGGGATATTTTCTAAAAGATTCTCACTAAAATGCCCGCAGTATCATTCCATGCTATATTGTGCTTCCTGTACAATGTTGGACACACGAATTGATACAAAAATGGCCTTATATCTTCTTCTCCAATAAATGCATCTGCAGTCCATGAAACGTGATGCAATAGCATTGTAATGCTTCTAACATTTGATAAACCGTCCCGGATGTAAAAAAAATTGTTTCAGTCTGCGAGTTCTTCCTTCCTCTCTCTTGCTCAACTACACCCAAAAAAAGTCAGGAACCTGTTACCGAGCGGTCGAGATAAACTGCCAACGGGCCTCTCTAATCGATCTTCCCTTCTCAATGGATTAATGGAACCGGTGGAGATGTGGAGCTGGTGCGGGGGTGGTAGGAATGGCGGGACAGAGGGGGGTGTGGGCTTGGAGGGGCGATCCGGAGTTTAGGACTGTGTCGATCGGGAAAGTGTTTTAGAGAGCGTGAAATTGGGTACGTTGAAGCGGTGGCCGATGGGGGTTGGGGAGAGGAGGGGAAAGGAGAAATGGAGGGGAATATTTGGCGGATTGGAGGGGATCGGAGAGGAGACGAGGAAGGGAGGAGCTGAGAGAGGTTAGCCGCCGTGGTGTGAACCGGAGCCGTCGGGAAATGTATAGACATGGATTTGCAAACTACTATCCGTCGGCCAGGTACCAAGAGCACGCTCACGACGTGGAATAGAATTGAGGAATTGTCGTCATTTCCTCAAAGGATTTACAGGGGTTCGTTTAACTTCGTCGTAATGACGGGCCAAGCGGCGGTATTTGATATAATTACGAGCTGATCTCGAGTGTTATTTTAGAAGTTAATAATTTACTTCATAAGTAAGACACCGAATTGCTACCCTAATTGTTTTGACTACGCTGCAGGCACTTTAGTGTAGGCAAAAATCATCAGTTATGAATTTTTAATTAATCACACGAGTATTCAACGACTAGAATTGGCTCAGTTCATTGCTTCTCTTTGCAGTTGTGCATTCTTAACGTTCTCGAGAGAATTACAACAAAGTGGAAATTAGCCAGAGAAAAAACAATTAAAATTATGCATCTTCGCGGAAGCAACAAAATTTGAGCCGTTATAAGCCGAAACACGCCTCTTCCGTCGGTGCGGGACGTTTTTCCTGCATAAATGTGAGATTTTTCTTTACAGATTAATCTAGGACACTGCTGACAGGCGGATATTGTGCGGAAAAAATAGTGTCACCACGTCACACACTGCCGACAGCGCAGACACTCTCGGCTTGGCACTCGAAACTATTATTAATTTCAGGCAGTTGCTCTGCCAATTCACATGAGAGCTCTAAGCTTTTTTTATCTCAAGTATTATTATTTATAAAAACAATCTTCGAAAATACCGCAGGGCAGCCGAGGATTCTTTCTTTTCAGACTAGAGAGACCTGTAGCTTCCTTCCTTATTTCATGCAATATAAATTCCCTATATTTTGCTTAATGACCCGACTTTTCCCATTCCATAACGTAACCTAAACATTTAAATAGTTCTATACACTTCAGTCAGATGTGCCCACCATATTTTTCTTTCCATCCCCGTATTTCATCTTCCCTCTTCCTTTCTTCTCTCGCCTCTGGCGCTTCTGCACTAACCTCGGTTGGAATCTGTGGAAGGAGGACATGCTTAGGTTGCTGACTACCGGAGTGTGAGCTCCGGAGAGGTTAGAGAAAGTTATTTGGGTAGAGTAATAGCAAACAAAAAAAGAAACGTTCTTCATAAAAATGATGAAAATTCAATAAATGGATTACATGGAATAAGAGGGGACGGTGGTGAAATGAATTCCGAGGCGAAAGAGAAAGTCCAAGCTAGAGGTTTTTTCCAAAGTGATGGGGTGTTCGAATCCGTGATAGGCGGGGTGATATTCAGAAAGTGAAGAAGAGAGAGAGAGGAAAGCATAGGGATTTTGGAAGTCACGAAGTAGTTGGGAGCTGAGGAGGAATGAAGGAGGAAAACAATGTAGACAAAAGGTTTTGTGCTGTCATTATGTCGTGCAGAAGGGACTAAGGAGTGAATGATGATGTTTGATGGTGGATGGGGATCACCTCGATCTAACTTTTCCCACAGAAAAGCCCCTAGGGATGAGGGAATGGTGGGAGGTGGTGGCATCATAGATATCTATCTGGTCAGGTCCATCAATCAAGAATGCAAGGGCTAAGGGGGAGGGTGCGGAGATCTTGGAGAGAGACTATTCCAGTCCGCGTACGGAGGCCCCGCGAGGTCCCGATGGCTCCGGTAATCCACGCGAGCCTGCCGGAGAGGAGGAGGAGGGGGGGGTCGAGCTGCGCAAGGGGTGGGGGTTGGGCCGGCGGCGCAATGAGGAGGAGAGAGTGGCGACGCCCGGTAGGCGGTGCTTGGTGCGACGGGCACGCGAGTGCGAGGGAGAGGGAAAGGCTCTTGAATGCGATGGAGCGGGCAGGGAGGTCGGGGGTGGACCCCTTGGGTGGGGAGATCGGAGGGTGGGGTGAGGCGGGGTACAGAGGGAAGGGGCAGCCGAGGTGGCGTTCGGGAAGGGCGTGAAGGGGCGTGTGGAAGGGGTGGGTGGGGAGGTCGAGTGGGATTTTTCGCTGGTAACGACTTGGGAAATAGAAAGGCATGGGAACAGTTGATATCGGTCGGGGGAAATAAAGATAGGGTCTGGTCTCGTGCAGGTATGTGGGCAGCGGAATACTTTCAAGTGCTCAAAAAGATTTCTCGCCGAGGATCATTCCAGTGAGGAGCAGGTGGCATGTTTGGATGCCCACGGAGAGGGATATCACACTGGCTTCTCCTTTACAGCCCCCTCCTTCCGCGATCCCTCTTATAAATGTAGCATATCAACTATGAGGAAAATATTTCATCGAATCCTCAATAGAACCAATGGGAAAAAGGTCAGTGTGCCCATTTATAACTTGAGAAATCTTTTAAAGAAATGTGGAAATCGATGATATAATATCTCTTCTCGAACATGGACTGTAATTAGTATTATGGCGAGGTTTACGTATATATTATTAATATATTTTGCGGCTTTTGGTGGAAGTAAGCCATGCCTGAAAAACTCGGAAATAGAGTAAAAGGATTTAAATAAATAAATGGTAACAGATAGATCCTTTTAAGTTATGAGGTCGAATCATTCCCTTTTGAAGATAGGAAGACACAAGAAATAAAAAAACACAATTATAATAAATATGAATAAAAGACTAAATTTTGCAGCCATAATGATTAATAAAAGTATTTGTTTTAAATACCCGAGTTGTTTAAATACCCATCCCCATATATGATTGAATACTCATTTGTTTAAATGTCCGAGCACATCTTCCAATTTTTTTGTTAATCACAAGTAGAAAGAGCATGCGAGTGATTCTGGAATTGAAATAGATTAGAAGTGAAATGGCTTCTCATGCCGAGACCTCATGTTCGATTACTGGCGTTGGCAGATTATATCACCTATTATTTGTAAAGCTGTCCCAACCTAGATGTGTTGAAAGTTGAAAGTCTTGTCGTCCCTCGGGCAGAACGTGATTTTTCGATCTCTTTCCCGCCTTTCATTATTAGCAGGCTCTGGGCATTGCCGGATTACTCTGGACCCTTCTCAGGAGTCTCTCTAAACCTAGAAAATCCTAAGCAACGCTAGTAACCTGTGTTCGTTCAACTTAGCACGTACGTATCTACCCTAACAGTACATGGCATCCCGTCGTTTACGACCCGAGGGTGTCATAGAGACCGCTACCCTTCATACGACGAAAAAATGCATTCTCCTAAAGAATAATTTGGTCGCATGACGTTTTCCGGTCGTAGAAGCCATTGTGCAGCTCAAACCGATCCAAACGCGTCAGCCCCAAGCTTACCCTCGATGTTTATTACGGTGTTTGCAGATCTAGAATACCGGAGGAAATTTTCAATTAGTAATCGGTATTATCTCAGCTCAGAGTACCTCCGTTAATGTGACGTTGGAGGCATCTCCCGCAGTTATTCCAGTTTGTCAAATAACGGGAGGATGCACTCATTGGAAAATAAAATAATGGATACCGATAACTAATTTCTACATTGGTTTTCGACGGTCGTTTTAAATCCGTAAGATGGAATGACGAGGGTAAAAAGAAGACAAACTTTACACTTCCACACACTTTTAATGTTCTACCATCATCAGGTGACGAACTTGTCGAAACCATGGTCGTAGAGCATGAAAAGTGTGTGGAAGTGTGAAGTTTCTCTTATTTTTTACCCTCATCATGAAGGAACTCCACAAAGTTAAGCCTGAAACTGTTAACGTAAGATGGAAATTCATTAATACCCGAAAAGCGCCTCCGATGCTTGGCTACCGTGTAATAAGATTGGATCAGCAATTGGCAATTCTGGATGAAAAATATCAAAATTGCATATTGAAACACTTGATATTTTACGTAATGGCAATAGTTATGAATGTACGAAATTAAATGCTTTGTGAAATTCTTTGTGAGAAGTGTGATTATATTTAAACTTCAGCACCATCAACATAACGAACGATAATGTCAACCAATCACGATTCCTACGTGACACAAAATTCCTAATACAAAAATCCCCTCGTTTTAACCCACCGAAGTCTATTCTACACCAATTCATTTATTCCAATGGCTCAGAAAAAATATATTTAACTACTGGACCAGTCGCAAGACATATAAATTTTACTGCCGCCGGAATATACAATTTTGGCAAAAAACGTTACAAAATACCTGTTCGACATTTTTCTCAGTTAATATTTATATTTATTTTACTGATAGAAAGAGTTGCTTGGATTCAGAAAAGGGAGTTTTGAGCTGGAGATATACCGAACACTCGGGAGTCATGCGGGAGTTTGAAAGGACTGAAAGGGCCGGTTGGGTGAGAGATTAAGAGGCGAGTAAGAGAGTGATTTGAGAGCACAGTGAAAAAGAGAGCTTTGATGGAGAGTTGAGCAAGTTGCCGTAATGTCTTGATGGCCCGTCTTTCTTTTCCTTACGTAGCCCAATGTACCCATGTCGCCTGTCAGGATTTGCGACGGCGTCACGGACGTGCAGTTTTTTCGCAAGTTCCACGATATTAATTCGGTCGCGGTTGTTATTCACGCATGCTAAACTAACCTCCTCCTCCCCTCCACCTCCCTTTCCGTGGGAATGATGTGATGGAAACTGGTCTCCGTCGCGAGAGGTTCCTTTCCCTCTTCCTTGCACTCGAGGAAAACGGGAGCGATTTTGAATGGCAAGTGGGGTGATAATTTTCCTCTAAAATGAGACGAGAGTCACGTGCACGCAAAAAAAAATGTATGGAGGCGCGATTGAGCTGCCGAGGCGAGTGTTGAGTGGCTTCCTGCTTGCAACTGTGGTGAAATTGGTTGAATTTATATGAACGTGGGCTACATGCGTTTCCTAGACGACGGGTGTTGTGATGGCAGTCGAGTCTTATAAATTCTCTTCACGTAGAATAGAAAACGCAGATGTTTAACATGGGGAAGTGAAGAGTTAACTTCTTCCTGGGCTCTAAAAGCAGACTTGAAAAAGTGGAAGAATGAGACTACACCGAAGAATGCCACAGTTCATCATTTTAATGGAATTAGCCACAATAATAAGAGAATCCATTATAGTAGTTTAATCATCGACGCGTGATCTTATTCATTGCGGTAATAAGATCTTTTTGAAATGGAAAGGATTTAGAAATCTGAACTCAATATATCTGTGTTACATGCGCCCATTGTTTCTATGCTCACAGTTGGTATAAAAAAGGGTTTCAGGCATAATGTTATGCAACCGAATACAGTGTCAAAGTGTTTAATATCCTCAGTAACGGTGTCATCAATGATCTAGGAGTTTGCTCAGAGGAGAGAGCTTTCGATTAAAGCGCGACACCCAGAAGGGTACATGTGATAGCTTTGGGGACAAAAAATGCGTTAAATGATTGTTCTCACTCAGGATTACGCAGATATAATATTCAGCAGTAATATTATTCTAAAGAATCCGTGATAATAGACAAAAAACTCCGAAGGGTAATCACATCTAACCAATTTTTTTAAAGTTTTTGAATAAATTATCTAGGCAAAACATTTTTCATTTGGCAAAATTATCCTCTTTCTTCTACGGTTTTTAAATATAATATTAGTAGTTCAGATGATTCGTGGAGCCTGCTGAGATGGAAAATAGTTGAATAATACCCTGGAATAAAAGAGATATGGACGGAATTACAGCCCGTGGAGCAATAAAAACAAAGTGAAATTTATGAAAGCACACAATACGGGAATGAAAGGGAATTTTACGCCCTAGTTTTCGTCTGCTCTCACTCATTTTTTCCCCAACACATGGCAACTGCAAATGACATTAGAGTCAGCGGAGTAATGGGGATGCCTCGGTCATAGTGACTTTTTGCATCGTGGAAGCTAATGATTAGAATATATACCAGAGACAATGGATTTTCCCCAGTGGAGATACGCGTTGGAGGCACAGTGCAACCATAAAATCTATGGCATTTGGACCTTTCCGCGAGGATAAATAATTGGTATAGATGGAATATGGGTGCAGTCGGAGAGAAATGCTCTCCGAATTTGGGGAGAAATTATCGAAACGGGCAACTTCTGTAATGAATCTCATATCCTGCCGTGGTTGTCGACAACTCTCGTTTCGTGAGAAAGCTCTCTAAAATCCACCGACGCCTTGGTTACACCTCGGGGCAGCACGAATCCCCGCGGGGAGTGGTAATATCTTCTTCAGTTGTGAGAGCATTCGAGGTCGACATACCTCGCACATCTCCCGTTACGCCCCTGACAGCTTGCGTTCCCGCAATGCACGCTCCTTGACGTTGATTCCCCGCCGCGTCTTGGCGTGCGGGAGATCGGAAAGAAGACATACTACGATCGGAAAGGAGATATGAGTTGGTGCTTTCTTTGGGGTTCTTTTGATGCTATTTACAAAGCTTTTAACTGTTTCGGATTATTAATCGCATCGTATGTCGTCTCGCGCGTCTTACTTAATCACAACAAGTTGTGTTATCATTTCTATTTAAAGTACAACGATGGAATTTTGCATTTGTGTCATATCTTTTGATTCCGAAAAGAATGAATCTACTCATATTATTTTTTTAGTGAATAGTCTACCTTGGGGGCTCGAGTTTCACTGATTTCATATCGATTGGAGACTCAGTGGGCTGGTGAATAGTGAAATAGAGGCACAGGACACACGATTCTCCTCGCCAAGGTCTCGGATGTAAATTTTTTCAAGTAGTTCTGCTTCTAAAGTTGTAGCATTTAAGTACGTAATTTATCGTGAAATTAAAATGTTGTGCAATACATACTTAAATATGTATGTATGTGTGTGTGCGAATATTTATATATACATCTCATATATATAATATTTATATATATGCACACACACATGCGTGGTTATACACAGTGAAGTGATATTAATTTTTAGTGTAAAACATGGAATTATTCGGAAAAATCATCACCATTTATTTCGCAGACCTGATCGAGTCCAAGGCCGCTTGAGAAAACAAGACAATGATGAAGAATGATATACTGTTAGGGGAAAAGTTTTGCGTCACGGCCAATAGCAAAGGAATGTTATGCTTAGTCCCGCGACTCTAAGCACAACATTCCTTCCATACGGCCCGTACTTTGACAGTATTTTTCAGTCTTTTTTATTTGACTTTCAACCAGACACATCCGATAATTAACACATTTGTTTTGGTACACGCAAAGGTTCATATTTTCATTCATTTTCGTTGAAGGATGTTGTAAGAGCTGATTGGATATGCCCAGTGTCGTGAAATATTTTAGCGATTATCATATCCTTAACCATGCGGACAATTATCAAGCTCACTACTACGTCCGTCGTGTGGGACGTTAAACTTTTGACCTCTTGAGGATAATGTAAACTCTGGGGCTCCTTAAAGCTTTGGTCTGCTCCATTAAAGCTTATTTAATCGTCCAATGATTTACTTAGGCCAAATGTAACAAATCCCGCTTTCACAGTGACTTTCAGTCAAGATAAAGACATCTAGTTATCATTCCGGCGAGAAAACATACGCCTAATTCTATGTTTAGTTAAGTTAATAGCATTCGTGACTAAACGACAGCATATGTCACTTGGTGGCCTTCGCAGGTTATGTAACGACTCCCGGCTGCCTTTGTTTGCTCCGACGTGGTGAGCACAACATCTCTTAACGTTGGAAATGCATCGCACGTTTCTTCTCCGATGAGGAAGACCCTGGAGGCTCTGTGGGTGATCATTTAAGTTTTTGGCTATGGGTGTGAAGGAATTCTCATTCTCTCCGCCATCCCCTCTTCACTCGCAGGGTCGAAAAAGGTCGGTCTCCATGAGCCAGCGACAGCTGAATGCACCCGGAAAACCAAGATAATGCAAGATATGGATGCGTTTTAAATCAGGATCAGAATGATTCGTTCGCGATTCTTTCGGCATTTGTGTTAACCCCACATCTTACGACTACGGATGTATTAAATTGCTAATAGTATTTAATGGTGAACGAATTGCCGAAATTTCTAATTCAAATATGCATTATAATTCACTATTTAATGGAATACATACCGAATCAAATTGTATCGGTGCCATATACTCGTACTTTATTTAGCATTTTAGGTGCTTAGTTTAGCATTTAGTTAGGCTTATCAAAGTCTTCATCTTAGAAGTATCAAAATGGTGCATAAAAATGTAACAGTCATAATCACCCTGCCAGACTCTAAACTTGAGACGCCCAGAGGTCCACTCGTTCTCGCGGTCTGGTGATTTCGAGCAAATTAAAAATGTAATATATGTATGTAATGTAAAATGTATGTTACAAAGGTTAGGAAGATTCCCATTCCGTAGTAGCCATGAGCCGTCAATTGACAACCTCTTTCTATCAGACGATGATCGGAAAACGAGAAACGCCTATCCTTTCGATAGACATAAAACTTTCCTGCCTCCGCGGGATACTTTAAACATCCTGTCAGTCTTTGAATCACGGATGACCAAACAGGTGGCCTACCGAAGGGGGAGGAAGTGAGAACGGGGTGAGGGAGGGATAAGGAGAGAGGGAAGGCTGGGATCAGAGGTAAAAAATTCAAAAATTGAAGAGACATACCTCACTAATTAGAGAGTGGTATCGTGTGCGTGTGTGACTGACTAGCAAGAGTTATAGAGGCTTGGAGGGGTGGGTGGAGAGAGAGATATAGGGAGGAGGTACTTAAAAAGGGGCTAGGGAGAGAGAGAGAGAGAGGCGTTGGTGTCGGGTGGGTGGCGCGGGTGGGGCGGGTGCGGCGGAGCGGGGGGAGGTCCTTGAATCCCGCACGCGCATGCGTGAGACGGCGGCGGGCGAGTGCACCACCACCTGTGCGGCCGGCTGTTGGGACGGGAGGCAGCGCGAGTGAGAGGGAAAGGACGGGGAGAAACAACCGAAGGGCAATCAGCGGTAGCGTAACGGAGAGTGCCCGAGATGCGAGATTCTGGAAGATAAAAAAAAAGAATGATTTCTCTCCTTCCCTCACACTCGGGGCCTCCGTCTCTCTCTCTCTCTCTAGCAGTCAAGCGGAGCCTCCCATACCATCACCCACCCTTCTCCGCCGATGGCTCATCTGGTTGCCCCCGTTTCTCCCCCTTCCATCCATACACCAGTGTCGTACGGAAGACGGTCTCGCCCTGTCCCCGGAGTCGCTTTTTGGAGGGGCTCTACTCGTATCACAATTGGTGGTTGCACAAGCGCATGCCGGTGGAGGTTGGTCAAGGATGAGTCCCCATGGTGTGGCGCGGCGTAACCGGTGTTTCTTTCTCGAAATAATCGGTGTCGATCGTTTCAAGATCCCAGAAGTACTTCCGTCTGAAATACCTGAAACCATTTAGGCATTTGGATTCCTTTTATTCCAATATGGCGCCCAACTGGAATTTGCTATTGGAAGCCTTCGAATGTGGGAGCTCTTTCGTGTTTCAAAGCCGTGGTCAGTATCAGCAAAGTTTGAGGAGGTTTAATTCAACCTTCAATTTAATAGCAGAAAACGAATTTATGAAGTAAATCCAATATTTGATTTGTGGGCTACTCATTTCATGCTTGCAATTCAATGGCGATTGTAATAAAGACTATGCTTAACACTAAACTGTCGGTGGTATTTGGGGAAACGAAACGGATTAGCCGGCTGTAAAATTACTTCTCATGGGATTGGGATTTTCGCTAATTTAAATAAATGAATTCATTGGAAGTTATCTGAATCTGCAGTTGCGGCCGAGGTTCATATAAAATAATGGTTTCGTTATTGTGTGGATGTTGGTTAATAATAACGGTTTTACTCATAAACGCTCGTACTGATAACGTTCACCTGAGTCTTTAATGAAAATCAATTGTTTAAATAAAACGAAGGAAAAGCGTACGATAAATGAATTAATCTCATTCCGAGGATTCGATCTCAAAATACTTTTTTTGTCGAAGGAAATAAAATTTAGAAGTTACAACTTGGACTTAGCGGAACGAATTGATTTAAAAAGGTAATTGTAAGTGAACATCGCAGAGATTTCTTTTAATTAAGATGCTGTTCCACGTTGGCTTTCCGGAAGCAGCTGACTATTAGTCCTTAACTGAGGTGGATATATACGAGTATTCCGCTGAAGGACGTATCGATGTGCTGCATAGCCTTATTTCATGGATATAGAGATAAAAATAACGAGATTGCACGTGATATTCAAGTGCGCTGTGGCGTGTCCGGATTGGATTTTGGACCCGGAAATTATTTTAGCAGATTCCCGATAAAATTACATTATTTTAATTATATTTCGGCTTCGGCGATATTGAAATAATAATCACTTTCATGTTACGCTCAGCAAATCACGCTGTTACGGAATACGTGCACATTTAGTTTCGAGTAATTCATCGCAACGGTAGAATTATAGTTAATTAGTGGTCCCTTTAATGTTGTTGATGCGGTTATTGGCATTGCGGAAAAATGATACGGTCTCTGCATCTCAACACTGCGAAGGACGGGATAATTGCAATCAAACGGTGAAAGGAAACTGATGAATATTAACTAACATATTTCTTCACGCTCTAGTGCGAGGACATAACCGATCATTACACTACCTGCCATACGGGCACATTCGTATGAGTTTTAACGGAAAATTTTGGTGGGCTTAATATTTCAAATATGCCATTACATTATCGAACTTATATTTCCTATCATCAGTCCTCCTACCCCTCCAATGTCGTAATTTAATTTATTTACAGTCATCACTCACAAAACTCAAATACACTCACAATTTGTGGTATTTGATTGGTGAAATCGAAGACAGACTTTAAACAATGAAACTTGAATAATTCATTGAAGAATAGCTGAAATTTTGTAAAACACACCAAGTAATTTAACAACGAATTCTTTATCTCTGAGACTAGCGGGAAATCGTAATGGCTGAATAGCATTTAGTATAAAAACCTTCCCCGCACTTTAATTCACACATATTTTTTTGTGTGCTTTACTTAGTTCATTTTTTCTCCATTTTGAAAAATTTTAAAGTCTTAATTTAACCTTTTCCTCATTTACTATTGCCCATGCGACTGGTTTTCATCGGAGTGACCTTGGCGTGCAAGGAACTTGCAATTTTTTTTTTTAAATTGCCATCAAATTAAAACGTATTATAGTATCTGCACATGTTTTCTCCACCTAGAGATCTGCTTTACCCATGAGACCTTCACCCACCTACTGGATGAGGTAGAGTGCCAATAAGTTTAGATGCAGGCAGAAGAAACGGAGCCAAGAGAGAACAGAAAATAAACGAACCCGCGTCTAGATAAGGGAGTGGCAGGGTGAAGGTTGGCCAACGTCTATCTCGTCCTTTGGCGGCTGAGTTCTGTCTATGCCGAGGATCAGGCATAACGGGAAGCCTGACGGCCGTGGCTATCGAACGTGCTAATTTATTCATTCAGCCTTTTATAGGCAGGAATGAGTGCGGAAATCTTTAAAGGGACGACCGAGCATTTGACAACACTCTTGAGATGGATTCGCTGGGATTTCAGAGCCTCAGCATATTCCTGATAATTGCCGCACTTATGTTGAATAGATTGTTTAGATATAAATTTTATTTTTTTTTATGCTTCATTATCATAACGCCTGTATAGAAGATAAGCGTCTGGTGCCAATTTCTCGAAAAGAGTTATTATTTTTTAATCCACTTAGTTAAAAATATTATCACTATTTTTTTTATGTCTCACCGTCATTGATTCGTCGTTGCTCAAAAAGAATTAGCTGGGGAAAAAATTAGAAGAACACTATTTCCCCTAACGGTTAAATGTCGGAACGCCGAGTGACACTCGACGTGCTAAAAGATGTCAGGCCGCACCCGAGTGGAAATGGCCTATCATTTAGTAGCATATTAATTAGCATTTATTGCTAGCCTTTAGGGTTCTTCTCGCGGTTTACCTGAACGCCTCCTCAACCGAAGACCGTGAGTCCGAGTCCCAGTTCGAGCGAGGCAATAGTACTCGCCGAAGCAGAGGAACGTTATAAAATCCTGCTATGCTTTATGGTCTTCATACTATTAGAGGGGTGCGTGGCATTGGCATTGAATCAAACACAAACATTCAACCACTGTAATTTATATTCTGGTATTTACTAAAAAACGAAATATTTATTAATAATACAAATTTCGAGCTGAAGACATTCAGGGTCACCACGTCATCGCCGAAAGATGATGTATTAATATAAAAAACTGGACCCTGAAAAAATATTTATCTTGTGAAAAATTAAACATCTATATTTTTAGCATGTATTGCTTGAATGAGGCCAAATATCGTTCGAATTATTGGAATTTTTTATATTTTGGTTTCTCAATCTTACTTTAACGCCGTTTATGTGTGCATTTCTTCTAGAGTATTAAAAAATCACTTCGCAATTTTCCTCACGCTGTTTACCAGGCTAAGCGGTGGGTATTTTGATGGTTTGCACCCTGGAGATTATGACGGAAAAACATGCGTAGTTTTTCGGGATCCCAGGTGTCCGTGGGTCCCAAAATGACACGAACAGCAGATTTATCTAAGACAAAGAGTGAGTACTCTTAGTGAATGGGCTCGGCTGCACTGTGCCCATGATCTTCTGTAGTTGCGACTTTAATGTGCAATTTTATGTGTAACGTACAAGTACCTGTATAGTATGCTGTTATTAGGGGATCAGGGGTGCGAATATTGAATTGGCAGTCTTTAAGAGACAGGTTTCAAAGTTGGGCAAAATATTTTGTAGTCCTATGGCGATATCTATTCTTTAAACTTTTCTATATAAAACCACTTTTATTCAGCAATGGGCATGCTATGAAAAGTGATTACTGGATTATGCCGAGATATGTTATGCAAATATTAGTTTGCGATTTCACATAACCGCACGATTAACTGAAAAACATGAGCGAATGTACTAGGTCTTTAATATAATATGTTAAAATTCGTATTTTATTCGCTTCCATGTATTGCGAAACAACATTTGTGCAGGAGAACAAATTTGAAAGTTGAAGGAGCGACGAATTCTATAAATTATATGGTTTTGAAAAGATAAAGCCTACTTATAGACCATGCAGGAATTGCAGGCCCTTTTGAAAAATAACACTAATTAGCGATGAAACTCGTTTTCTTTGTAGCTGGTTTTACAACGCGGAGTTATGTGATCCCTCCTCCCTAATTCTTTTATATTCCAATAATAATTTCAACGAATTTCACCACGCTGGTGCCACGGGTATTTGGTTGTCGACAAAAGAGGCAAAGATTCACGGCAAAAGTGAAAGGCTTAATATGAAATTGAGGTGCGTGTATATATGTGGGAAAAATTCCCCGATTAAGTCCCACGTAGCATGACTTTCGATGCGAGACGAAAGTGGAAACGGAAAACTTAGAATAAAAACGGAATTCAGCGATGGCTTTTTTCTATGGCCAACAGCCTTGCGGACCGTAACGCTCTGAACACAAGCGCAACGACGGAAGTTTCCATTTCTACTCGAACGCTCAAGCAACTATACGTAAGTTTGACGATTACCTACTTGCGAAAATCGAGTGGTTGTTTGGTTTTTGTTTTTTGCTTGGGCATGTAGGCATAGATATGGGGCAACGTTTGGGAAATACAATTCGTCTTTCGCAAAAGATTTGTAAACTTTATGCGATCCTGGAAATAAGATGCCTTCGCTCTTCCGAACACATATTTAAAGATTAGCATTAATACTTCGCGAATTCTCTTACGTTACGTCACTTGGAAATTTACGAAACAGGGTGTTTATAATTCCCTTAAAATATTTTCTTCAAAATAATCTAATGATCGTAGATTTTGGATTCGGCTCATATTTTTTTCTTAATCATACCATTATCACATTGGCAAAATCTAAGTTGACGTGAAGTATTGACGACCTTGATGACAACTCAAGACTAGGTGAATTGACTATAACTTTTGCAGTTCAAACTAAATAACAGTGCACATACCATTTTTACGGGAAAGAAAACAGAGAGACCGTTCATTGTCACTTGAATTATCTTGCATGACGTACTTAAGCAGTCGGGTTATATGTTCCTGCCTCGTATACGAAGCATTGGACAAAAAATAGTTCCACGATGAAGTAGGCACACGAGTGGAGAAGGGCTCGATGTGGCCATGTGCGGAGCGGCGATGTTGTTGGTCGGGTTTCCTTAGGAATCGCTCTCGCTGTGCTAGTTGCGATAGGGCTTATATTTCTGCGCCGACATATGATGAGGGAGAGTGTAACCGAGAGTTGAAAACGCCAATGAGCACGCGTGCGTTCCTCTGCTGGGTGGGGTGGCATCTCGAAGGTGCCTCGCTCTCTTTTGCTGAGCCCCGCAATCACTTATATTTTTGTCGCGTTACGTGCCGCAATAGTAGCGACGCGTTAAGTGTACCTAAAGTTGCAAAAACGTGCCCGGACTAAGTGAAGCTAAGTAGAGATGGGGACAGTTACGACTGAAATTTTTGCAGTTTCATAGTTAATTTGTTAAAAATCGTATTTTATTTTCAGTGCTAAAATATGTAATTTTAGATAATTTTCCTTATTGCATCGTTTTTTACTGGTTTTACGAACAGTAGCGTTGCTTTTATCGTGATCATGCATAAGAAAGATGCCTATCATAAGACTTTGGTTCCATAAGTCATCAACAGGGTGCAGAATTATTATCGCGATTTCTATAATAAAACGGGAGCAGAATTTAACATGACATAAAATATTATGAATGGTAAAGGAGAAGCAGTTGAGGAAAGATTTGGATAATCAGTACCTAACTCTTGACAAAAAATATTTTGTGACAATTTGGTCATGTCACATGTGAAAAGTGTCATGTCACATACTGTGCAAGTAAAATTATTGCGTGTATAAGGATTATCGAGTGTGCCTTTTGAATGTCTATTATTAGCGATATTTTCATTTTTGTTATTCTCAATTTTGAATGAAGATTGGTTGGCATATTCTTGACGATACTACTAGTGCTTTTAGAAAGTATCCGTTTTTACTCATTATAAATTCATTCGAACACCAACCAGTTTTCAGAAAAGATTGATTTTAGAATCTTATAACATATTTAGTTGCCTTGCAATTAGGGAGACATTTAGGCCATTCAAAGATTCCCATTAACTTTCGACGAGTAGTATCGCTGTGAACGGTGTGAACAAATCTGTGTGCGTAAGGCAGTATCATTTATCAGCTCTCCCATCGCTAGCCTGGAGGAAGCGGAGTACATACGGACACCTAGGTTTGCCACTTCCGAAGCGAACATGATACCCATTACCACTCTTTTATTTCCGAGGTTGCTATCCAATGTTAGCCACTCCCTTGACAATGAACCGCAAAGAGTTCATTACTCGACACTTTTTATTTTCCCACTTTATCACGAAGCAGGAGCGGGTGTGTGTGTGTGGTAAAATATCATTACATACGAGAGTGTCGTGTTCTCACAGTCTACAGCCCGTCGTATAAATATCGTGTTTATGCTTTGAGGGTTAATGCCTAGTGTGAACTTGGAATCACAAAGCTAACGCTACCCGCAAATTGCGATAGTTGTTATCACGGGTACTCTGTGGTGTGATGTATTACAAAAGCAGGGATACACCACACCATAAGACTGGTGAAAGTCTTTCAGGAGCTCGGAAACCTTCTGAACAGGATAAAAAATTTTTATCCGTTTTGTCACCTTCTACAACCCCTCATAAGTTCTACCTACTTCGTGGTGGCCAAAATACCAATTACCTTCCCCTTCTCCGATCGCATAAAATTGTCCGTTGTATTAGGGGCCCATCAATCTACTGTTTTAAACATCTCAGCCCACTTTTTTGAATACCCCCAACAAAAATATTAATAAAACAAACATCAAATACAGTCATTAAAAGTACTCGTAATTATGATAAATTAGAAAATTTCGTCTGAACGTAGGATCAATTTTTTTCAGGCATTTCGTCGACTATCGAGGTGAATTCAATATAAATTTGTAGTTGCAACAACGTCATAGCCGTCTATACACTTATAGGGTGTAAACAATTATAAAATGCAGCAAACGCTTTTGCATAGTATAACATGTAAATTGCAAAAATCGTAACGTATTGTAATTGAAGACTTAGTTGCGGTGTAAGTGAAATGTGTTTTGGGCTTGTTTGTGCTGATAGCCTGGGTATTACTTGCTCATAAAAATGTCACCTCCCTCCCTTCTCCTAAATAGTTACGGATTATGTTAAAGGCCATTTTCTAAGAGAGTATAGTCGCGTCTAGTGGAATTATCGCCCCTTCTGAGACTTCAATTCGTAGCTACACGCAAAAGAATTGGGGGTAGAATGGAGAGTCATGCAAAAATGAAAGCAATCTCTTTCCCCCTTGCACTCGAAGCCGACGTACCTCGCTCTGCTTTTACGGCCGCAGATATTTAACAAAAGTGGAGTGGAAAAAAAAACTTCTCCAAGAATGCGACTATTTATATGAAATCGCGCGGCTTTTGTGTTCCCCCTCCTCCAAGCTCAGCACTCAGAAGCGTGCCTGAGCAACAGCCTTCCATTTTCTCACTTTTTTCATTGGTCCCCTTACAAAGCCTCCATCCTCGACAGTGCCACCACTTTTTGCATCGCCTCGATTTTGTTCTCGACCTCAGCGGAAGCCGAGACGTTGTGTTGGAGAAAGTGGTGGAAGGCAGGAGAGAGATAGAGAGAGATAGAGGAAGGGAGGGAGGCTACAGGGACGAGACGTGACACCAGGCGCTGTGCGAGCATTTATTGGAACGGAGTCTCTTCTAAAAAGAGTCCTCCCGGCAGAATTGCGGCAACGACGCAAATGCGGCTGCATACCGCTCTTGCGACCCCTTTGATCTCTGATCGGAGCTTTGATCTTCTGTTAGAGTGAGGAGGACGTACATGTCGGTGGGAGGAAGGAGTGAGGGGAGCCCCGCCAGCACATCGGATTGTGATGACGATGCTAATCAATCGAGTTTCCAGTGCAGCAGCTTTTTACTCTTGCATTTTATCAGTAGGTAATCGATAGGAGGTTACAAACATACCCGCTTTACTTCACACTTCACTTTCTGAGAGTCTTTTACGGAATTTTTCAATCGACCGTTTTCAAGTTAAGTGAAGTCCATGGTATCTTCCGTGAAAAAACATCAAGGCGTCCACTAAGGACATCTTCGGTGCATTCGATACAAGGGCGTCTATTACGGAACTTTAATGCACACGTCTGGAGAGTCGTTTTCATCATTCGACCTCATTTTCGTCAAATTTCCCACTTCGTGCACTTTGAGTGTTCACAGAGAAATGCGATAATAAGGGAAGCCGTTTAACTCGATAACTATTGATCGAAAAGTTTCTAAATAGCTGCCATAATCTTTTTTTTCTCAACGTGGGTCATAAAATGTTGTAGCTAAAAAATTGTTCCAAACACACAAACATCGGATAACATTACTAACGCATGCATTTCAAATTAAGTATCGTGTAACGACATGCTATAACTGATGCTCACTCATTGCAATTGTGAAGGTCCTTTACTTGAAGGAGCACTATACTAAAAGTCAGTATGTAGTTTACTTAAATTTCCAATTTTATTATCTTTCCTCATGAGTAAGCTGAATTTAAATATAAAATAATTCCTATCTTAGTTGAGTTTAAGAATTAGGAAACTCAAGGCCACTCTTCCTACTTCTCTTAATTTGTATTCTTCAATCAGTATGCGAAAATTCTTATCTCTTTAAAGGTGATAAAAAATAGCAAAAGAGTCTATTTCAAAAATGCTTAATGTAAGTCTACAGTGGTATTTATCTTAGCTAGCAGTGTAAGAACAAAAATATTTTCCTTTCCATACCAGTCAAGGCGAATAATTTCCACCCTTTTAAATTATTTCATGTTATCATTGCATATATTTAAATATATTATGATGATTTTTAGGATCGAATTTCAATATGATGAGTAAATTCCATAAAGTTACCCCGGAGACAAAAAAAATTCAGGATCGTTTAGATAAGAACGCACTATTTTTTCATTAAAAATTTCTTCTTAAATTTTCCGCTTGTTCATTGTCTTGTGTCGTTGTTGCCAGTCATACTCCAAGGGTCGTTCCTGTTATATCGGATGTTTATGTTTGTATTTACCGTTTATTTCAATAATACCTAAACAAAAATGCTGATATTGGCGTCGCCAGCAAACCAAAAATAAACTATTTTTCTTGTGCAAAATATTTTGACGGGCTTCGCGTGGGCAGTTATATACTCTCTGCAAGACTTTTGATACTCGGGGATAGCTAATATATGCTACGGAAACAAACTAAAGTGTTGCTGAGCTCAAAAATCGTTCCTTGACAGTCTCACCAACCAGACGCCTAGTTCGTCAAGGAAAATGAACAAGGTCGGAGGGACAGGAGCAAAGCAAAACGTATCAGAAAAACAGATTAAAAAATGTTGCCATTTTTATCGAACAGATCAATCACTGCATCGGCAACAATGGAGAGAATACTGTCGGTATGATGGGTTAGGGTACTCGCTCCTCCCCCTCGTGGAAGCTTTGGGAAGGGAGTTGGAATAGAGGACGAAGACTTAGCGGGCATGCATCGCGTGCATTTGCTGATCCGCTAGGCCGCTTAATATGTTTACATCTGCGGGACCCTGTGGGGTTGACTGAGGGTGAGAAGGAGGGGTAAAAGGGAGCCGGAGGAGGGGACGAGGAGAGGAGGGTGGGAGTCAGACAGATGGAGAAAGGCGATAGCGTAGAGGGTAGAAAGGTGACTTTGAGGCGCAGATGGGAGAGTTCACTAGTATCGTGAAGAGGGAGAGAGAGAAAGAGAAGGAGAAAAGGGAGAGTTATGGGAAACTGGAAGAAGAAAGTGCATATTAATTTTTCTATGCCGAGAGAAACGAAATACATCTGTGACTGATAGTTGTGGGCTGCGGTGATACTTTTCCTAGTGCCTTGAGAAGAGAACACGCTCTTGTCTGGCTGGCTATGCGCGGCTTCGTTAAGGATGTTAAAGGCTGACCACTTAAAAAAAATCTTGAAATAAGGATGAGCTTGAAATGTCAGAGGTGATCTCAGTGTATTACGAACCGATCTCAGGGTTTACGACGCCAAGGGAATCTGAAAAGTAGTTCAGAAATCGAAAGTCTTGAACAGATTGAGAGAGATTTCCTCATGCATATGCACGACATTCGAATAGATGTAGGAGAAAAGCAAGCACATCGACTTTCGATTGAGCAAAAAAAATAATAGCGAAGATAAGTTAATATGCTTCCTATGATCTTATTCAAAATCGAATAACCACTCCACGCTCTGATTGTTTTTAGCTCTGCAAGCATTTTTGACTTGACTGCGATAGTGATACTTGACGCACTATATTGCATGTTCATGCCACGTGACTCTTATTTTCAAAGATGGCGAATTTAAAGATTCTTAATGCTAAAAAGATGACCGGCAGCACAATTCTTTTTTATCTGCACTTTTTAAAAACCCTCTGATCTATGGGTAATATAATTCTCATAATTACGCATTTCCTATCCCTGATAATGAAAATTAGAAGGGAGAAGGCGCGAAGTGGATAATTCGATGTACTTATTTTCAAGAACAAGCTGAAGATATTAAAAACATTAACTTCCTCGTGGAATTTTATGTAAAAAAGGGAAGGGATCAGGAAATGATGAGAATGCAAGAACGAAGCAAGAAAAAGGAGGAGTATGAAAATTCTCTCATTAATAAATCATGACAAAAATATAAACGTTTGAAATATTTTATTACACAAATTATCGCTAGTTGGACGCAGAGAACACTTAGATATGGGGAAACTGAGGAGGAAAAACTCTCGCCTTTCATTCAGGAGAAGCAGTAGTTATTTGCCTTTCAGGTAATATTGCAAACGCTAAGGGGAGAAGGATGACATCAGCGAGTTTTCAACTTTCCGTGATTACGGTATCAATGAACCAGATTTTTTTGGGGAACCTTTGTCCGTCACCATCGCCCATAAGGTCGTCGAGTAAGCGTAGTGTGAACGAGAACTAACTCTGAGACGGGGAGGAATTGGGTGGAGAGAAGGGAGATGTGTGAAGCGAAAGAGAGCGAGTAAAGAAACGGTGGAAAATGGGGAAGCCGCATTCGAAGATGGCACGTATCGTAGGTGCGAGGGGGGGGGGAGAAAGGGGTGCTTCAGCGGAGAGTTATAAATCGGTCACGGGGTTAAGACGTCGTTTTGTTGGGGAAAGAAGAAGAAGACCATCTATTCTCGGAGTTCCTGACAGTAATGGAGGAATGCTTAACTATTGTAGGTCAAGAATGATGACGGGTCCTGGGTAGAATCGGTAGGAATCTCTTTTGCGGTGCTCTACTCGGCGAAAAAAAGGGTAACGGAGCGTGGCAATAACTTTTGGAGAGACAAATTTAATACTTCAGTTTAATTAAGGGTAATAATTATACTTTTTAGAAAATATTGGTTCATGATGAAGTTAATCATTTTTTTAAATACTCTCCTAGATGGAAAAATTTAAAAAATAACTGAATAAATGAATGCAGAAAAGTTAAAATTGAAATTACTCTCGGAACGATCTCCCGTTTACTATTTCATTGTTTCAGAATATTCAGAATATCAGTTCAGTGTCAGAATTCAGTTAATTCATAAATGTTGCCTTATTTTTATGAGTGTATAGTTATGATATATATTTTACTATTATCTATTTTGTTTTTAAGGCGCCATATTTTATGGAGAGACTTTCATGTTCGAACGAGGTCAATTTTTTTCTCCGTCTAATTAATTGATTTTAGCAAATACATGGCGTGATGTAATGTCTGCGAGAAAAAGGTAATAACTTATCAAATATGATGCCAAAAAAGGATGGAAAATTAAAATCATAGTCATACAAAGTCTTGTATTATTTAGTTATAGTTACACAGTTACAACATTTCGTCTTATGCACCTATGAGCTTATCGAACTAAAACCAATTAAATGTAAACTATAAATTTTGTCATTCTATATTTTACTATCAACTTGAAAGATATTATACCTTAGAGTAAGGGAGTAATTAAATTAGCAGCAGTTATTATGGGTTATTTTTTCAAACATAAGTAGAAACTAATGAAACTTATGTGTTGCGCTGTGATGCATGCATTTGCCTTTAGTGCGTGATGTAACACTAGAAAGCTAATCAAACCGGCTGAATTATGGCATTTAAAACTTAAAACATCCGGGACTAACGGTACCATTCTCAACTTGGATGTATGAGATAAGCGGCTGAGCATTTTTAGTTTGAATTCGGTGGTTTGTCATATTTTTTGACCATTCGATCTGCTTTCACCTTCTCTGATATTCGTCCCTCTCCTCCCCACCTCGTTAGGGTGAATCACGCGGGAAAATTCTCGACTCCAGAGCATGGTATTCTATAAGCTGAGAAAAGAAAGTGGCTTGTGGGAAGCAGGATACTGCGGAATAAACCATTAGCTCGGGTAGGTAGAAGTAGGAGGCAAAATGAGGCGGGCAGGGTTTCGAGATCAGGAGGTAAAATGGTTTCACGTTATCTGCGGGAGCTCTCACGATATGAGGCCTATATTAGTCTGGGTTCTACTTGGCAAAATTTTCAGATACAAACAACTGAAACAAAGGGCTTCCCATTTTTTCAAAACTAAAATATCGAGTGGAAATGAATCACGCACCAAAATTTTGCTTGCAAATTGGATGAATAACATTATTTAGCATTTTTTAAATGTGTCTATAGTCACAGTCGTCGAAATACTTGACTGAAGAAAGCTATAATTAATCTGGATACAGATTGATTAATCACCCAATCTGCACTGCTGAAATTATCGTGAAGAAAATATTGAGACTTATCCTTTTAGGATTTTGATTTCCATTTCATTATTCGAACGACTTCAATCGAAGCCAAAAGGCTTGGTTTTGTTAATATTTGTAATATTATGACTTTAATACCCTATTAAAACCATCATTACACAAATATAAATGAGTCAATTTAGTCTTTAGAGTTCTGTGTACCACATTAAGCATTGTCGGCGGTGATTGCTTTTTTGGGGGAATGCCGTGTGAAGAGAAAGGAGTGTTTGAGAGAGTAGAGATTTATCGGAGTAGTATGTGCGGAAAATGATTTCACCGGTTATAGTTTGCTTGAAAAAGAGAGTATTGAGGTAAGCATCTAATTTCATTTGTCCACTCCATTTGTAAAACTCGACAAAAGAAAAAAGTCCGCCTGGAGGACATAGTGATTCCATTGAAAGGCGAGAAGAGGAAAGTACAAAAGATGCGATTGTTTCTCTCTTTGGAAACTTAAAAGCTCAGTAGTGGAGCAAAGCAGGTGCCATTTTCCCTTTCCCCGCTTGCGGAGAACTTGCTAATGATTTAAAAACATCACAAAAGGAATATTTTGTCTTGATCCACGCCGAAAGAGGAATGATATAGGTCATTCTCGGGCTTTGTGTCAATGGTGTGAGGTGAGCAAAACCGGGTCTAGCGGCGGAGATGACGTTGCATCCTGCGATACCGTTTTTTTCTACTCTTCCATCTTCCCGCGCCATGCGATTGACCGAGTTCATGTGTGTCGGGACAGCGGGAAATTCGAAGGCACCTTAATCCAAGAGTTGTGATATCTTTTCGAGAGCGAACCGCGAATGGCGAGGGATGGATTTTGGCGTGACCACCAAGATTGGCATGACTGATAACCTTTTGGTCTTAATAGCAAAAAAAAGGTGATCTCTTTAAACCGTTAGCTCTATTTTGTAGCGTGAGCTCACGTTAGAAAAAGAGAACTTAACGGTAAATGAAGATATAATCATCGCTAGAGAACGTAAGGCTTCGAGTGAAAATTCTTTTGTTCAGCAGGCATTTTATTGCTGCCTTTTAGTTAGCCATTTGTATACTGAAATACACATCGAGAATATTAATTAATGGGTTATGCTGTGAGCTGCTTTCTTGGACATGAATCTTTTAAACAAAGAATGAGATTGATTGGTGCAAACAAGTCGGCCAGTAGCTCAGGCTCTCGGGAAGGTAGTCATCATTTTCGACTGGCTTAGAAACTAGGCTCTCGACTTGAAAACTTTGATGCGCGGTTGGAAAAAATATTGGAAGGGAAGTTTACGATCGTAACCGGAGACTTCAACGGCCGACGGGGTGGCTCTTTCAGCTGATCTCACGGGAGGGGGTGCGTGAATAGGTGAAGGTTGATTTCAAGCGTATGTTAATATATCCCTGGCATCCCCTCGTCACACTGCCCACCTCGATGATGAGAGAACACGGTACTTTATCCAGGTGCAGTACACGTGTCCGTTGAAGTTCACACGCTGACAATCCCTAGGACACCAGTAATCCAAATTTTCTCGCAGTCGCACTAAATCGTATCCCTGCAAGACAACACTCCAAAGCGGATAAATATCCTTTGGTGGAACACCACTTCACTCACCTTTCTTTGTCTTTTCCCTACTACTTCTGCGTCCGCCTTCTCGTCCACCTCCACCGCCTACGTCGACGCTGAGAGCGAGGAAGACTAGCGCCAAGACAAACAAGCACCTCTGCGTAAGGTCCATTGTCACTGTTTATTTCTCTTGCACTCCACACTCAGTCCACAGGATTTTGAGAAGGGGATTAAGGGTAGCTGGTTGCCGGACTATGGTCAAGCGGCAAAAATGGTGTAACTTGGGAGAGGAAATCTTAATTTGGCACAGCAGTGGGCGATTCCGTTACTCGGCGAAACTGCGATATCCACGTGCGGTTCAGACAACCGTGCACTTCCACCAGTGAGGAGTCATTGAGTGATCACTGCGTTGTCGTGAGTCCCCCCTTTTTCTTTACAATTATTTCAATCGGTCTCCACCGGGAGGGGGAGGGAGTTGTCGATGGCAGGGGATATCGCCTCCTGCGAGGAGGGCTCGACTATCCTTTCAGCTGATGCAGTCTCTCTCTCACACACACTCTCTGCTGTGGGTGGCCCACTGTACCCGCACCCGATTCAACAACGGCGGAGGGCTTCCCGATGCACGGAGGTTTTATAAACGCTGCGCCCCTCCACTGCGCCGTTGGATTGGCGGAAGCCACCGGGCCACGTCCAATGGGGTCGGGCGGGGGCCGCGCAAATCTCTCTCTCTCTCAGTCTTGTCTCTCTCTCCCTCCCTCACTCCTTCCCTCCCCCGAGTTTCCCTCGAGGTTCTCCCGACGCCCTCTCTCTGTCTATACTTCCTTCTCTCTCTCTCACGAATCTCCCCTACGCCCCTCATTTCCCCCTCTCTCTTTGGGTTTCATTCTGGGTTTTACTCTCGTCTCTAGCGCTCGCTTAACAAGGGGGATCCTTTTGGCCCATTCCGTCCGAGCGGGCCGCTTCTGGAGGCTACTATGGGCGGGGGGGGGAGGGGAAATGGATCGGCGGGGTGGAAAACCCACGGCGTCTTCCCCGGGAGCCGGATGATATGGGGTGCGGCAGGGTGTGGATGGTGCCGCCTCTCCCTTTCTCTTTCTCTCTCTCTCTCGCGCACGCACCACACGCGCTCGCAAGCACCGGCCAACTCCCTAGGCCTCCTCCTCCTCCCCCTTTATCCGCCCCCTCGCTCCGAGTGCGCGTCCTTCCCTCTCACTTCTTCCCCTCCCTTTCTCTCTTGCTCGCTCGCTCGCCTCCTCCTCCCACACGACACTCCCACCTCTCGCGGCCCGTTGCTCTTGGAAGCCATCGCCCGTTGCGTATCTAAGACTTTTACTACTCGTCGTCTCTCCCCCGGCCGCGCTCTCAGTCCTTGATGTCTCTAACCTAGCAAGGATGGAGGCGGAACATCCAGCGCACGTGATCTGTCGATACCGTCCAGAACGCAGCTTTTGTTTATTGTTTTTTGCCATCTAACGCATTCGGAGAGTTAAGCAGTATTCTAGGTGGAGAGACGTTTAGGAGTTGTATTGTAGCACCCTTATTAGAATGTTCACTTTTACTCCTGTACGAGTTCATATTTGGATCACGGTCGGGTTTGATTCTTGGAGATGAATTAGCCGCCGTTCTAGACGGCATTCTAGTGGGTTAGACTCTTTTGACCGAATTGCAACCACCACAACGCTTATCCATTATTTCCTTTAGATATTGAATATTTTATTTATTAATTAAATGTTCACTAATATTGCTAATAATTTGTAATTTATTTAATGCTGGAAATTAGTTAGAGCTCCTTTAAGAGTTGCTATCACAGGGATTTTAGTCATGAAATACGATGTATACTCCATACTCGTATGTTAACATAGTTCAGAATTGATAACTTTATAAAGTATCAGGCTACTCATCCAGAGGGGTATAGCTCTTTTAAAAACATATTTAATCTTGTACGGATATTTTTTATTTTGCGAGAAATGCAGAAAAATAAGTTTAAATAAACCATTTAAATTAGCAATTTTTCCTTGGATCCAACTTATACCATGTGCATTCATATTGAGAAACAATATTAATAACTGATAATTAGTTGATATATTTTGACTAATATACCATTCCAGTTAATATCATCATTTTATTGAATCAATTATGTTATTTCGTTGTCAGCCTTAATTTCTAGGTTGTTTTCGGAACTCTTCAGTAAACCCGCTCTCGTTTTTATCCTTTTCGCGATCGCTGCAACTCACGTCCTTATTTTCTTTTGAAGCTAAAGAGGCGTTTCCCATGTTATTATGTTCAACATCACACTTATGTAGTTACCAAGGCTGTGTGATGCTTTAACGTGAACATAACAGTGCAATATTAGTTGAGCATCGTAAGTGATTTAATATATCACCATCGCAGAGGATGGTAATGGCAGTACGTTCCTTCCCGATCAATTTTTCTAATGCAATTAATCTAGACCACAATTTCTAATAATGTATTTTTCGAAAGTGTGGCGCATAATAAGTGTATAATACACATGGATCTGAAACCCAAAGTTGTTGGAAAACAATTATTTGTAGATGAATTTGTTTACTACAAGGTAAACCTTTTCAAAGGTCGCTGGTACTGGAAATATTCTAAAGTTGGAGAATGTAACGCGAGAGTTGGATTGGGTTCTATTGTTTCAGGATATGATATTTATAAGGATGGAAATTGAACTGTAGAATATTTAACGCTAATCGCTAACACCTTTACTTTGGATTAATTGTATACTATACATTAATTTTTTTAGAAATTTTGCCTATTTAATAATCCTAGAAATATTTAATTTTAAAATTTGTTTAAAAATAATTTTAATAGGAAAGATATTTTTAGGAAACCACACCGTTTGAAAAACTGCATTAGAAATTTTGATAGGGAACCCAGTACGTTATTCAGTTCCTTGGAAGAAATGTTGAAATGACATCTTCTTTTGTTAAAGAATTGCCTTTTCTCTCCATCGTTCTTCGATCACCACAATTCTAACTACTAGTAACTTACTATCCTCATTGTAATGACAAAATTGACTTTACCTTTGCTAGCTGCCCATGCTTCATTAAAGGAGAGAGAGGTATAGCTTTCACTCTGGCAGATCCATAGTGCAAGGATTGCTTACAAGTTGGTGCACAAACTTAGTAAAATGATTAAATTAAATCATTATGAATGTATTGGCTGGTATTTTGGCTGGTTATATTTTGGGTCTAGGTAGTGGTTCGACATTATAAAATTGGTATTGTCTTTGTAACATCACAATTAAGTAAGGATCTAATAAAAATTGGAGAAAACTGTTTCACTATGACATGGCTTAAATGTGTTACACTTACTTAGACTTCTACAAGAATTGCGCTGTGAAATGACAAGGTATTTGACAGAAGGAGGTATATAGATTGAAAACGATAGAGGGTACAAAGATTGACTTTCGTATCCCTTGTCTTTATATCGGAATATAAAATCTAAGCATCTTATGTTATCATTTGCAGATTGTTGAATACCTACCAGCCCCTGGTGGAAGTTTTATATAAGATGGTGGGAAAAGTTGTGCGAACACTACAAGAAGGAATGCGTTGGGTAAAGTGGGTTGTGAATAAAGGAGTTAATGACGGACACCATAAGTGAATTCGTAAAAAAATAGTGAAAACTTCATTGTAGAGCATATTTTTGCCCGGGTCGAATACGTTTTTCTTGAGTCAAGAG
Source organism: Hetaerina titia (assembly GCA_037158775.1). NCBI lineage: Eukaryota > Metazoa > Arthropoda > Insecta > Odonata > Calopterygidae > Hetaerina > Hetaerina titia. Next base: position 30,221,798 of record CM073771.1, on the reverse strand, counting down.
GATATTCAAGCATATATTGGAGGCTTTTGAGATGTGTGTTAGATGAGGGTTGAAAAATAGGAATAGACGGAGAAGAAAACAAGCGAAGAAGTTCTAGGCATTGCAACAAAGGAGTGTTGTTGGAGGAAACTTAAAGAAAGTAGGAAAAATGGATGCAGATCATAATGAATGGCAATGGAATGTTGAAGACTCTGGCATTAGAAAGATTGTTGTGTGAATGAGGACGAGGCAGAAAAAGAATAGCGATGTTGGACGAAAGGAAAGGAGACGGGTGGTATTTGAAGTTGAAGAATAGTCTATTGTGATGCAAGTTTTAGATTATTTATATAGTGTCGTGTGGGGCGGGGTCTAGAAATGTTAAAGTACTTAACTAGTGGAATCCATCAAAAAACCTACCGTTGCCGGTAGACTACTCTTTATGATAAAAAACCACTCACTGTGGAGACCAGAATACGATCATAAAATGACTAATTAATTTATAAATTAGTGATTGCTAAAAGAATAATTGGAATAGTTAGCCATGAATAAAATTTGGATAAAACTTGTTATTTCTCTTAGCTAGACTCCATATTCAACATGCCGGTAGTATTCAGAATCCAGATACAAAGAAAAAATAACTTTAAAAACTGAGCCAAAAGTCAAATAAATACTGATGGTTCTTGAAAAAGTTGCTATGAAACACTGTCTCAAGACTATTTATTTTAACATCCGGATTGAGGAACGCTAGAATCATGGAAAATATTACTGAATCGAATTTATTGCTAAGATGTCAATCACGCGAGTCTATTTCCAGCATTTAAGCAAAACCTCGTTTTTTTATCGCTGGATTGACTATTGTTTATTGATTACCTGATGTTTTGCTCAATAAAATTGGAATCGAAGGTAATAATTGAATAAAAGCTCGCGGATGAAATTGGATAGAATCACAAAAAAAGAAGTTGTTTGATTTGTAGAGCATTTACTTCAATGCAACTTATATGTGGTTGAAATTCGGATATTTGATGTATCCAAAAACTCTAACATCTGATTAAGACCGTATCTTTGAGTGGCTGGCGATGTTTCTATCTTAAACTTGTGACTTTAACAATATTGACAATAGAAAACGATCACTGGAAGTGTAAATACACGAGGAATCCTTTTTAAATTTATATTTCCAGTTAGGAAAACCGTGATCGTCAAGGAAGCAATGGCTTCTTGGAACATTGTTTCCTCTGAGAGATTTATTCCTTTTTTCCTCTTCCTTGTTGGTGTACTGTCATTGAATTTCATTCAGTTACATGGTAGCTTCTGTATTATTTCGACGCTATCTTATAGAGCCTAGTTCCGCCCATGGACAAATACGATCAATGCAAATGAAACTAATGTCAATGGATTCGTTTTTTGCATCGTAGAATGAGAATAAGCGTGAAAATATCGGAAAAAACGATTTTATTGGATCCGGGACAAATTTTGCCACCCGCATCAACACTTTTCCCACTCGTTGTTGACTCATTGTTTCTTGGCCGTAAATAGTTTAGATCTTAAGTTGCATGGTTACTGATCCGTGAAGGTAAAATAGAATACGATAGAAGTAGGAAGTTGGTGGATATATTATCTCCTTTTTGTGTTTCTTTTCCTTAGATTCGGTCTGTCCATTCGAAACGTTCGACCGGTATTCCCTGTTTCAGTCAAAATATTCTAACTTCGAACTTTTCCTTAAGTATGTAATGGATCTGAAATTTATTTTCAGCACAACATTCTTTCATCAAATTTCTTGTTAACGGTTAGTCTTAAGAATATTGTGAGAATGCCTTACTTTCTTAACATTCAATAATTCGTATTATCCCAATATTTTGCGTCTGCGAACAAGAAATCAATCCGCATCGTGGAAGCATGAATATGCCAGAACTTAAAACATTTAAAAGTAAAGGTTTTAGTTAAAATCTTAAGAATAACATCTAAAATTATGTAAGTAAGTCGCCATTTACTATTTAAAAGGCTTGCAATCATCGGTATAGCAATGACAAAAGGTGTGTTACCAATAAAAATAGCAACTGCGGGTCATGGATAATCACGACCCGAATTTTCTCGTCTATCTTACATTTAGTTTCCAACTGAATTTTTTATTTAGTTTATCATATTGGCAGAAAACCCAAATAAAACTATCACAACATTTAGTGTTTTATAAAATTTTGGAAAAGGCCACTAAGATCACCTGATCATTTTATTGCCTCATTGATTGGTATATTACTCGTTTCACAGGATATGTTTTAGATTCTGAGCGAGATCTTTTCATTAAAATTATTCTTTTAATTATACATTTAATCTCCATTCCAGATCATCAAAATCTAAAAAAAAACATTCTCACTGCTGGAGGATTTGGATCCCGCGGGATTTCTGTTAGTAAATGAGTTAATTAATCCTTTAGGCGTAACATATCAGTCATAGTACTCCATTGAAAATTGCGCACAGGACTTTCAAGTACTTCAAACAAGGACCAACTTTGATGCGTGAAGGAATTTTCATTTTTTGTAATTTATGCTGAAAATAATACAATACGGAGTTGTTAATGAGAGAAAGCGTTAAATTAGTTTTTATCATGTTTCTACTTAGTAAACACCTTTAATGTCAAAACATTTGTAAGATAGTTAGTTTTTTGTGTAATAACTTGTGTCACATTTAAATGAGACAGATGTATAAAGATTATTTAGACCATGAATGTATAAAAAATGATTAAAACATTGCACGCCTATTAACTAGGAAAGCGAGGGAACTTTCACCGAGTCCATCGGGGTCGAAAGTTGAATACAATTTGTCACATACTCAAGCCATTCGCAAAGCAGAAACATAATTTCCAAGAAGCCCAATATGGTCTGTGTGGTAATATAAATTATATAGAAATAAAATTGCACTAAATAAGTTGACATTTTAAGTCTTCTGGAATGATATATTATTACATTCTCCATATTTGGTGTTAGTCAGTAGGTACTCAGGAAAAAATTGGAACTGCAACAGAAATACACGTTTTGACGTACTATATTATTTTTTACCATTATCCTGATAAAATGTCCTCCTGGGCATACATGTAATTTTTATGAAGGATAGATAAAAGTATTAATGTAAGCAGAGTAAAATTGATGTTTATTCTTTTATTAAGAGTATAATTGGTTGCAATTTCATGTAAATTGACCCAGTGAAGGTGACACTTTCCTAATGACCATTTTGATATAGTATGATAAAATTTTACGGTAAAAATTTCTGTGCGTGACTATATTGAAAATTATTCAATTTAAACTAGTGATCACAATAACATGTAGCTTCGACTGTCCTAAGCTTTGGGAATGAAAATAATGGGTATCACTAGTTTGGGTTATAGAAAAACTTTGCGAAAATTTTCATTGATTGAAAACATAGATGCATGACTGATGATCTAGCACCCTCCGCCACACGCCCTTGTTGAGATTTGCGGGGTATAATATAGATGTAGAAAACAAGGTAGAATTTGAGAATTAGCATTACATAACCGTTGAATTTGCGGTTTAAATAGAATTTTGTAAGAAGCTATCAACGTAATTTCTTAAAATTATATTGAAATCCGAAAGCAATGAAGTGATGCAACATATGGACAGTGATTTCTTAGTAAATAATATTTGCTACGACATTCGAATCAAAAAGATGTTCATAAACCTGTAATATTGTAAAGTATGTGTTTTCATCAGTTGAATAAGTTATGCATAGGTAAAGAATCACACCTCATCTACATATATCTAGCGACTAATTGTTGACTTATCTAAAATGATCGTTCATTAATGAAGCACGAGTAGATCGTTGAGGGTTACAGATGAAGAAGAGATTTTGGAATATATAATAGAATGTGAATGGATATTCATTGATTTTCCCGGAAACGACGAACAAGGAGAGAAATTCTTGTAGAAAGAATAGATAAGTCAATTTCTAGCGGAAAGAAATGTTAGCACTCTGCAGAACATTAGAAAACAATCATTTTACTTTTACGGTTTTATCCATCAAGAAATATAATATACTTGTTGATATAATCCCCGCGGGCAGATATTTTAATTCCCGACGCTCCAGGTTAAAATTTGCATTATTCCTCTACTAACTTCTAGCTTCTTCCGAACTCCGTGACGTTTTATAAAAGACGACGAAGTATTCCTTGTAAATCCTTTATAGAGCCAGATAATTACTATATTTCCACTGATCCTAATGTAAACCCATGAACACTAAGCCATTATAACTCTTTATTATTTGCCAACGTATGGTCAATGTCCAATAATATAGACGGAGTGATTAGTATTAATCATTGCAATTCTATCAATTGAAGTTTTAGCGATAGAAATGCTTGGGGTGAAGTGTCCCGGTAAGAAAATTTCACCCTGTATAATCGAGGAAGTATTCAGAAGATAGCGTGTTTTTCCACCACTTCTTGGTAAAAAACGACAAACGTTGTTATTTTTGAATGCCAGATTTTATTTCCCTTTGAGATACCACAAGTGGCAAAGGGAAAGAAACTGCCCCTTTATTATTATTATTATTATTAAAATGTACATGTGTAAATAGACAAATGTCAGGTGGCACACAAGTCCCAAGTATTACAATAAACTTGCCTTGGAAAAATAACATGGTTTCTGAAATACAATCAACATCACAAAAGGTAATAAATAAAATCAGTCAGAAAAAAGAAAAAAAATACACTTTAAGGAAATTTGCAAACACCAATCTGTAGTACATAAAAAAAAAGAAAATCCCCATTTCATTAACATTTGTTTCCCAATCAACAAGAAAAAAAATAAGCTGTTACATTTAATTTTATACAACACATCAATCAAATGATTACAGAAGTTGTTTACATCTTTTCTTAAAAGTTTGGACTCTGTTAGGAAAGGGCTTAAAAATTTTTGCAGGAAATTGTTCCAATCAACAATTGATCTGAATGTGTGAATACCAGACCCATCGGGCACGAGGTGAACTCCACTCTCTCGATTACAACCATCCGTCGAAATGATTTCTGTACTTTAAACTTAGTGAATTTTTTAAAAATTGGGTTATCACAAGTGATTCGCTACCAAATCACGCTTTTCAGATGGATTTTATTCATATGTCACGCCAGGTCATTAGTTTGTACTTCTACAGGCATGAGCAGTGTTTACGTATTTATTAATAATCTTCTTATTGAGTAGTTTTTCTTATTTCTGCTGCCATATAATGCCTCACTACAGCACCACTTTATCGATCTACGCCTTCAGATGTATGTTTCTCTATAAGCAAAAGTAATGTGTCAACACATGTTCACCTTATCGTAATGACTCTTATCATCGTTGTTATTTCCGCCGGTGCATTGTAAAGCAGAAAAAGATAATGAGAAAGACGGATTTATTTTCTTGGCTCGCAGTCATCCGCCTGTGAATTCTATCAAATGATTGCCACCCAGGCCTATTATACCAATCGCAAGCTTTTCCCTCGGATATTCTTCTCGTCCCAGTGACCACATTCAGCGCGGTAGGCGCCCATCCACGTCGGGAGTCGAGGGCAAACCCTTGATAGGCTGTGGAGGACAGGTGTGAAAGTGAATGCCGGTTTGCGAGTGTTGAGGCTATGGACGAGGAGGTATCTCTTTTGGTGTCGCCGCCGGCTGGAGATACAACTGTTGGGGCGAAGGTGGAGACATGGGTGAGGGGGAGGGAACTGGGAGGGTCGGTCGTGTGCCTCGAACACCTGAGATTCTCTGTGGGGCACCAGCGAGCCGATGCGATAGGTAGGCTTTGATACTTCGAGGCGTGCGTGAGTCGGGATATCAGTGCCCCGCTAAGCTGCCGCCTTTCCCACCCCAGCCGCCGCCGCTGCCCGGAGGTTCCAGATGACGGCGGGTGGAAAGCCTACCTTGTCTCACGCGGGAGGGCAGCTGTTTAAGGGGAGCAAGCGGGCGGAGAGGGAAAAGGATATTTCCAAATTCCGAGGAATTCCTTCGAGTTTTTATTTTTTTCGCGACCCAGTTATGAATAAAAACGTTCCCCAAACTCCTCTTGTTCTTGATGTGAAGAATTTAAGATTTAATCGGGCGCTGCGTTCTCTTGTTGGAATTTGGTTGCCTCGCGATGAAGAATTTCGATGGGAAGGTGGCAGGTGTAAAGTAATGCTGTTGTTGAAAATCGCTCTGAATTTAAGTTTTAACACAGAATTTGATCCAACTTCAGAGAATTCCAAAGGATACGGGAAAGGTGAATGCCGAGAGTTTTAATTGAGTTTTGGAATAGTAAAGTCGGTGAGAGAGGGGAGAGCGTTAAACAGGCGAGGTATGGCGAGGAAAAGGATAGGCATATTGGACTAGGCATTGGTAAAAGTAGCATAAAGCTACAGCTAAATTGGCAGCTTAAGTAATATTTTGTATGCACAGTAAGTTACTACTGAAAACAAAGTATCTTGAGGGGGTTAAGCGTTTCTTCTTTATCTCATGCTATAATAATTACTGTGAATTCTATTGGAGCATATTCTGAGCAAAAATGTCTGAATATTCATTAGCAATGGATAGTATAATTCTCACGCTTTCATGGAACGGTTGTTCATTACCCCTACAGGGTCTCCGTAACATTTTTGTTGCCCCTCTCATTATCATTAACTATTTATGTCTTTCCTTTGTATTATCTTAAGAAACAAATGCTCTCATAGCATTGCGGAGTTATAAATCAAATGTATCAATTCTTTATCAATGGAAATATTAAGCTAGGGAAAAATATTCAGTATCATCGATCATTCAAATTTTTGTGTATAGTATGTAACAGATTTTCATAACTTTTGAAAATAGAGTTTATGTGGAAAAATAATTTTTTACTTATTCCTATTTTTTACTTAATTTTTTTACTTACATCTCCCTATTAACATGGCAATGACTTTTCAAATAAGTAAATATCGTGACATCATAACTTATGGTGATGAACTTTTTTGATAAGTCATTACTCTGTTTTGAATACATCAATCGTACTAATATTTTTTTTAAATTTAGAGAACTTGTCATATCTGAATCATATTTATAATTATCATGGTGTTGTTAAATGATAGGAATTTGAAACACTTTCACGTTTTCTTTTTTGCAATTGACTTCGGATTAGATGTAGACTATCATACATTTTAGAAAATCATATTTGAATTGAATGACTTTATCAATAAATACTATCGTCATTTTGATTTTTATATTAAGTTATTGTATTTAGTCTCCTAAACTGAAAATTCATTTAATTCAAAACATTTAAAGCTTTCAATGTATGACAATTTTTGGGTCCTAATAGATACAAAATTTTTCCTTACGCATATGCATCTTGACGTTGAATATCAATCGGACGCCGCCTACTCCTGTTTTACTGTATATACACACACACACACACACACACACACACACACACACACACACACATATATATATATATATATATATATATATATATATATATATATATATATATATATAGTGTATTTTTGAAACATAAGGCTTTCAGATGAAAAGTGAGGTCAGTGATTTCAGAAACATCGTTTCACATTTTGATCATTTTTCTCGGAGATAAGACTATAAAAATAAATTGAACGAACAGCTAATCGGCTCGATTAAGCATTGCGGTTCGACTATGGATCTTTATCGAGTCTGCGGTTGGAAACTCATTTTTTTTGTCCACTCCGTCGCTCTTATGAACATGCAAAAACAAGCTTAAATATCGATAAAGCATTATGTATTCGTTTTAGGTAGGCGTTGGATTTGAAGGCTTGTTTGAGTTTTTTGTTGGTTTATTTAACACGAGTTGAAGTTTTAAGGATTAGGTACTTGAATTAATTAATTACATTCGCCATAGTCATGTTGGTAAGATTACGTAGGTTTGAGTAAATGAGTTCCTTGGGGAAGTACGATTAAAACAGAAAAAGTGCACAAACAGGACAGCGTAGGGTAAGATGTCGTTAAGGGGTATAATACAAGAAAATATTGAGCAACCGGAGGAGAAGGAAGAGACGAAGCATTTTGGACGGGGTTGGGTGGGTGGAAAGTATGGAGGAAAAGTTGTTGGGGATAATGTTGTCCGGAATAATTTATGGAACACAGGAGTAAGAGATACATTTCACGGACGTACAAAGCCTACCTTTACTTGGAAAATCGCCTATAATAATAATATTTTGATATTTTACGATGGGCTTCTCTTACGAGGGGCGGGGTTATGAGCACGAATTAGTGAGGTTCTTGTCCATTCTGATCGATTTCTTAAAGCTGGAGGTTTCTTCAAATCTGAATGTGATCCACTTAGTAACACCTGAGAACGCTATTTTTTTCTTCTAATGTAGGTCACCTTGCTGTAGGAGAATAGCAATCCCGAAGGGTGTACCCGACATCGACATTTATTGGGAACAAGAATGCGTCAAAGCGAGCCTTTTCTGTGTTCTATTTTTTTTCCTTTCACTCATTTTTCCTTTCCCTTCAGGAAGAAACTGACCGACCGCCGTCCGAGATCCATGGAACCATTTAGTTATCTCCTTTTAGATGGATCGGCGATTATTATTATGGTCACCCAGAAGCATTATCTGGTTATTACATGATCTTATGCTTCCGCGGTTTTTGCATCACGCAGAAAAAGCTCTCCGGAGTAGACGTAAGATACGAGTATAAGGTCATCTATGACCAATAAAAATTCTTCTTATTTTACATTTTATAATAGTTATCACTTTTTTTGCACGTGAACTTATGTGAAAGGGACTGATTAATCGCGACCTAGTGACGCAATTAGTTTTTGCCGTCGTTGAGTACGGAGCACGGCCCTTTCGGGGCATGAAGGCAATACTGTTGTTGTCCCTCGAAGCGAACGTAGTCGGGGAATTGTAGGAGGCAGTGGATGCGTGACGCAGGGGGATTCTACGGAAAACCAAAGTGTGGATAGCAAAGTCAGAGTCGGGGAGCCCCGGAGACGGTCCGGAGCGTCTTCCTCCGGAGTGGAAAGAGAAAGTGAGGCCCAGGGGCGAGGGGACGTGGGAGGGGGACGTGAGGCATCCGAGGAGAATGGGAAGGAAATGTTCAACCCTCTGGGTCGAAGTTTGGTCGTTGTGGACGACGAGAAGTGCGCATACAAATGGGCGTACAGCCGCAGAGATCGGATCGCGATGGGTGGGGGAGGAGGGAAGTGGGATGGAGGGAAGTGTAGAGGGAGAGGTCGGTGGCTCGCTCGTGGCAGACTCGGGAGTAGTTGTTGGAGGAGGTGGGCGGACGGTGCGTGAAGAGCGGTCGGCGACGATGGAGATCCTCCCTCTCCTGCCGTGACTACTCCCCCATTTTCGGGTTTTCCCTCTCCCTCCACCCTCCCCCGTGTCATGCGCATGCATCGCACTCGTGTGAGGATCTCGAGTCTGGGGGGTGTGGGAGAGGCGCCGTGAAGCAATGACCTTAATAGGTCCTCGCTGATGAATAAGATATGGTCACCGTAAGGAGGCTTGGGCAATGAGAAATCTTTTTGTGTGGTCGGATTCTTTTTTAGAAAACTTTGGACGGGTTGAAGGAGGAGGGAAGGGAGGTCCTAGACTGGCGGTAAAACTTCCGGGAAAAGTGCTGTTATAATGAAATTTTAAAAGTTGCGAGTTAACGGTTTTGCGGTTGAGTAATGTGCGATGGTGCTATCTTGAATTTAATGAAGCTCTTCACAGATCTATGATTGCGTCGATTATCGGGGGAAGCAATTACAGTCATTCGATGCGATCAATTACACCGTCGTTTTTCACATTTTTTCCCTGTAAATTGGATGTACCGACTTGTTGCTGGCCACGAATAAGTATTTTTTCAGGTAGCGTGTAAGCCTGGAAGGCATTCAATTAAAATATCAGAAAAGTGCTTAGAATCATGCCCTTTTTATGTTACTAGAGAGATTGATCTTTCATAACAGTAGTTATGACATTGGTCTTATAAAAAAATAGAGTTATTGTATCCATTCGTATGTACAGGCGATTATAACTTTGTATTACAAATGTATAATGAGTAATTATCTAATTGATGGCATGTGTGGTGACTTTGTGGAAACCGAAACAGCTATTCGTAACAAACTTGCATTTCAAACGAACATTAACGCAGAGGAAATTGTTAGACGGTTGGATAATTATCTCACAAATTTGTAATATGTCATATTTCATATTTTCGTCCTATGTATGAGATGAACATGGTTTAAAAAATTATTTAAAATTTGAAATATTTGCCTGCAACGTAAGTTTTATGGAACTAGTTGGTTGTTTAGCTCAAAGATAAGATATTGTTGAAGAATTTTAGATTCTTGACCGCATGTATGAAGCAAATATTTAGTCAGTTTGTCTTGTGGCATAAAACTTAATTATTTTGGATATGGGTCAAATGTTTTCCCAAGCACAACGACAATAATTAAGCGTGAACTTAAGTATTAGATATCTTTAGACAATTTACATATTTTAGTACCCTGCAAGCAACCACTGGTGTGTGTGGCAGGGAGTGAATACACACTACACTAGTTTTGACATGAATCCGCTCTATACTTAAATCTCTCTAATTTTATTGACATGATTCCGCTTACCATAGTACGATTGGGGTAATTTTTCAACATCTCTGATATTTGATACGCCATAGTATATTGGTGTATAGTTTTCTTACATTGTTAATTTAGATTCATAGTCTAAAGCTCGGTGATTTTAAAAATATGTTTTTGAAGATGTAAGAATCAAATTTTTAAACCAATAAATTAATTGGTCGTAGCTCAATAAAAATAAATGTACATTTACTGAGTGTCCATATTTTCTATTCAATTTCAACAAGTCTTAAGAGCAGAAAAGAATTTTATAATGGATTTTTTATGCATGTTATCACCTTTTTGATGCTAAATTACAGGTATATGTAACAATTTAATGCCAAGATTCATCCACACAGGACTACTATTTTGATATTTTTCAACATAATAAAAGGTTTTTTTCTGAATGACTCTTAGAAAAACTCCCTCCTCTTTGAGGAAACGACGGGTTGTCCAAACACTCGGGGATCTGATCCTAGCGTCCCTAGTTTGAGCTGAGATCCTTCCCCCACCCTACGAACAACGTGAAACGGAAAATTGGATCCCTCGCATCCCCCTGGTGTCAAATGGTCCCCCCCCCCTGGTGTCAAATGGGGCGAAGAAACATTTGCGCCGCGAGACCTCTACCCACCCACCGACAGTTCCGTGTTTCTTGCCGTACGCAGCGACAACCTCTTTCTTACTTTAGGGACTTTCAAAGTGCATTGCAAAAAATCGTTAGTTTACTACAGTGGCGAGTGCATAAAGTATTAGATTATAATTTCGTATACCCGATTAAAGAAGTTTCAAAACAATGAATGTTGGTAGGCTAAATCGTTACATCTACATAATACCGCATAAGCCACGTGTAGTGGGAGTAAATAATTCGCCCAGCGTGGGGTTTGAACTCACAACCCGGAAATTAAGAGTATCATGCTCTAACGACTGAGTTAGCAGGGCTTATATTATAGGAGTGACACCAAAAAATTAGTTAATGTGCAATGTAAGATATTCGCTCGTACGATACGTTTAATGTGAGTTGATCGTGACATGAACCTACGGGAACCTGATAATTGCCTTGATTCAATTAAGCAGCTGAACAAAAATATTGATATTCTATTGTATTGGAGCGAGGTGGAAACGAATATCGTGAAAAACAATATATTCCTACGTATTTAGAGAAGACAGAAGTGGACAGAGAAGAATTTGAGATGAGAATTGTATAGTATTGTATAGTTGGATCTTTTTCCCTTTACAATTACCTATCTTAGAATTCGTGCAAGATGAGCATTTTTTAAAGGTTTTTCCAGCTTTGAGAGTTATGGTACCAAGGATGTTCATTTGGTATCGAGTCTTAATTTTCAGACACAGCCCAGAACCTACCCAAGCACGGTTGAACTATCAGCGTACATATTTAATGTCCGCCGGATGACAGGTAATTTGCTCGCATCGTAGGTTGCTTCACGTAATGCGTCCTTGCATAAATATTTAATTCAATAAGCAGCGATTGTTTTGGCACGCTACCCCCGTTCTCCACTCCCTTTCAGGCCTTCGCCATCGTCTCCCTGATGAGACCCAGTGGTATCCCCGCTCCAGGCGATCTTACGCGTTTCCCGTTTTGTGATGCTGCCGGAGACGACCTTCGGCGCGGTGAATCACCTCTTCCCACTCTTGTCTTCTTCCTCGAAGACCATTCGACCTCAAACCTGGCGTCCTTTAAGCGGCAACCTCATCGCCAATATCTCCGCCGCCGACGTTGTGAATGGGGAATCCCTTCATCTTTTCTCCTCAGGCTCTCTCTTTCATCCCCTCTCCGCTCTCTTCTCACCGTCTCGTCATTCGTCGCTCACAACTCCCGTCCCACCTGCCCTGGCACCTTCCACAGATTCGCCTTGCCCCTCGCTCTAGCATCTCCTTCGCGCGGTGATGTTATTAATAGCGGCAGTGTGATTCATTCGTGAGCGTAACTCGGTGTGTTCGTAAATATGCTTCCTCGGATCCGGTATGAGGTTCTCGGAAAGTGAGAATTCTACCAAAATGTCGACATTCCTCTCCACCTATGCGTTGACCGCCCAACTTAGCTTCTTTTAACCCTGCAAGGGCCGGAAATAAGAACCTCCTGGAAGGACTGGATGCTCCGATTTGACTCATTGCGTTACAACACCTCTATTTTGCAACTTAAAATTGACTTCCTTTGTACCGCGAAACTACGTATACCTGTATGTACGTATAACTTATCATCACATGCGTCTATTCGACCGAGTCAAATAAAAACAATAATAAAATCCCGAAAATTAACAATCCCGCTATTTTGTGATTTCTGTTGTATTGTGCATAATTTATAGCTATAGAATCCGCTGTTACTCATCGTCTCAGCAGTCTTTCCACACTTGAAAAATCTGATAACTACTGAATATCTGGAGGGAGGAGATAAAAGTTACCGTATTCATTTACTGTTTACAATCTTCAAAACACAAAGTTGAGACATTGAATTTTGATATGAAAGCGTTCAAAAGCCTTAAAATTAAAACTAATATAATAATATATGGCGTTCACTTTGTTTAATAAAATATAATATAATGCAAACATCAATGTTTATAGATGAGAATATTGGTTTCAGCCAATTTAGTGCGTTCGCATATTTAAGGTGGGACTTAATTTATCTTAAAATATAATAAACCTTATTTCCTCGAAATATACAAGCATCAAGGCAATCAAAAATAATAATAAGAAAGTGAGGGGTTTAGTAACATTTACTGTATGATGATACGGCAAAAGAAGCATAAGACAGATGAGTCCAAATGGCGCGTCCAAACCTAGTTTTCACACTTACGCGTAAATTTCATGCCACATGCACGTGAAAAGGGAATTTCGGCGGGTTATGTAGAAAAATTCATGAAAGAAATGCTTTTGGCGTGCTAATTCATCGTTCGTTCTGACAATATTTTATAATTTATCATATGAAGAAATAGGTGAAAATGAGATCTTACCCTGACTGTTTTCCACGAAGCCACCTTCTGATGAAGAGTGTAATAAAAATGCCACTTATACTCCGTAGTGCTATATAGTATTTCCGACCCAACATCATTAATAAGTAAATATTTAGGAGACAGGGGCTTTAATTTGTTCCCATAAGATAGCAAAATGGTGCTAACGTCATTATTAATTATTACCTGTGCTCTGATTATGTGATAATTGTAATCATAATGACTCCTCCCTTCCTTCCAGTGACCTTACTCTTGCATTACTCATCAATGTGGTTTTTGCTTGATGATAATACTGATATAGACTTGATGATGATATTCGTATGGTGAGCTAAGAACAATACAAAAAATCCAGATCATAATGTTGTTTTTCGTCCGGTTAAACGGGTGTACATTTCTTCCGAATCCTGATCCGATCCAACATCGACAGTTGGCTCCCGAAAAACGTTTCTCTTCGACACAAGGTGGGGCTTAATTCAATGATAGTTGTAGGTCAGTATCTTCATCCGGCTCTTTTCTCCCTTTCTGACGGGCCGCCAGCGATAAATTTTCATTTTAGAGGCCAATCGCCCATTCCTGGCGCCCATAAAAAAGGACGAGCGTATCCTCCCTTTTCTTATACACGACCTGAAATCGCTGGCTGGAAAAACCTCAAACCATGAGGAGATGCAGGGAATACCGAGAGAGGTACGGGCGTTCGCGACATTCAAGTTCTTTGCATCGGCTCACCTTGCATATCCCTTCGTACTCTTAGCAACCGCAGCCGCACTCCCACCCTAACCCCTCTTTCTGTGTGAAGTCAGGGCTCATTGGGGGGTAGCGGAGGAGAAGGCTGCCGGAGACATTGGAGGATCCGTAAGACCTCTCAAGGCGGGCATTTTCATGCATGGACAAAAATATTTTATAACCTTTTTTTGAGTAGAAAGCTGAAAATCATGCTAAGTTAATTCGTCGCAATTATTTAGAAGCGACAACGGATCCTGCAGTGGATAATTTTCGGCTTATGGAATATAAAGTCTTAAAAAATAGTAGCGAGCATACAACTCATTGATTTTTAATTTATGCAAAGGTTGCAAGAGGTGAGAAATGCATTATTCCGCAAGAGGTGAGGAATGACTCCCACTCTCTCTTCTCGGATAGACCACTGGTCGGAGGTCATGCACTCAAGAGACAGAGTACCCAAATGATTTGGCCGAAAGTTGCAGTTTCATGCGAGAAGATATAATTCAGTCGCAAAAAACTCTTTTAATTATTATTTTTTTTTTTAACTTTCCCTGGTGTTGAAATATTTAGCATGTTCCGGACAACCATCTGGGATCCGCGAAGGGGAAAGGGGCGATCCCTCGCCTACTTCGCCCACCCGCCTCCCCTCCCAACTGGTATCAACCTCACTGATCGATCTGGCCGGTCTTAATTCATACCGCCACACCAGTGTAATTCCACCGGTGGCCCAACCCCATTCGTCCCCTCCACCTCACTAAGAGTGAGAATGAGATACTCGGTATTTTTTGCACGCATGTCGTCTCCCTCGCTCGGCGAACATCCTTTCTCTCTCTCTCTCTCTTTCTCCCCGACTTCTGTCTTACCGGGAGGATAGCGGCCGAGGCAGGCAGGAGAGAGTGAAAACTTTCACACTGGGAGCTTTATTTAACGGACTTGATTTTATGAGTCTTCTGGTGGGTGTTTGTTGTCGCTCGCGGCCAAGTAATTGACGACGCAAAGACGATGCCACTACAAATGGGCTTGGACGACGACATGTGCCTGGCTCAAGTCGCGCGTATCACTGCCGTTTTACTACGGGAACGGCACCAAAAGCAGACTGTGGCCGAGAAACAAAGATTCACGCTTCTGATGAGAGAAGAGAGACCGTTAGAACATTATGGTTTCCCTGGATATTTTCCCATAATTTGCCAATGAAAATTCTTGGGGGAAACGGAATGGAACCTAGCGAACACTTGAGTAAGATGAGATAGAAACGTGATGTTGTTTTAACCAAAAACCAACAGCGAAGCTTTGAGACAATCATATCTATTAACTTATTCCAAATTAGTTTTGATCCCTCCTGGTCAATTTTGCTAAACGAAGCACCATTCTTAATTTTTAATGAAACAAATCATTTCCAAATAAAAAATTTGAAGAGCTCTTAAAAATATTGCCCGGGTCCTTATATTTTTCAATTTCGGTTCTTTAGTTTTTTTTTACTTTCATACGCAAAGAGGAATTTTAAAATTATTTTTAAGATATACATTTCGATAGAGTATAGTACAGATAGAGTTCGATAGTATATATTTGCACCAGCCATCCTCTTTCGATTGGAATCAGTTGTATATATGGTAACACTAATTTAGGATTCTCCTAAAGCATTTGCACACCACGTTAGTAATACATGTACAGAATATTTCTGCTCAGACGTTATAAATGTGATATTAGTTATAAGTTGGAATATAATGTTATTATAATTTAATTCATTATTTCTAAGTTTGCATTCATGATAAAGGATCTTAGTCATTCCAAGGGACGAATTAACTATAGAAAATAAAATTGAATGCTCTTGAGATGCGTGAATTAAGTTTATAGTCTGATACAACATAACTTAAGAAAAATATACATTATCGAAATTGTAGCAATTACTAGAGTACTAACGGATATTCCTGGGAAATCACAAAAAGTATGGAGAAGGAAACTGGCACCCTGGTGCATGAAATTAATATGATTAATGGAACATGGTGGTGAGCTCCACTTTCACTCATTAATATCAAACTTTAGATTAATTTCTGTGATTAAACAAAAGATACTAAGATATGAAATTAGCTGTTACATGCTACTAGAAAGGATGCAGGTATTACATTACGACCACATAGACTCCTTCAATGCCGGTGGTCAATCTGACGTAAAATCTTTCTTTTATTCATGATTTTGATATGTTTACACAAAAATTATTTGTTAATGAAACCAATAATCTTCTAAAACCAGTCGTTTTTTACATTTAATGAAAATTAATGCACACGAACACCTACGAGGTTATTTGGTTCATCAGAGATTTTTCCAAGTTTGAGGGGTAGGAGATATCCAGTCGTAAGAGAAACCTAAATTGAGTAGAGTCGAGGAGATGCATTTTAGGATGAAGAGGCGTATTCCGTCTCGTTCCATCGCGTTCACGAAGAGGTTTAAGACCTACGCCGCCTGTAAGTCAGGAACAGGGTGGCAGGCTGTAAAATGATAGAATGGACACTTTTGGTTTAGGAACGTGATCAAAAACGATATAAAAGTTCATCAAATAGTCCTTTCGTTCTTTTTTCATCTGGATAATCATAAAAATAGTAAACCACTGTTTTTACATTGTTACAGAAAAATATATTCGAATGATTATAGTCAAAGTTATTTTGCAGATATAACTTCGTAGGTCTACCGGGACGTGGGACATAGAAGTTATTTTGGGTTCATCAAATATAAGAGAGAAGAGAAGGTGGAAGGATAGGGAGTATGATTTTAGATCCAGAATGAAACCTTTTCTGACCCATCTTTATTTGTACTTTTTATAAAGACATTTCATGTGTTGTATTTCATACGCATTGGTTCATGTAATGCTGCCAGTTACAAATTAATTTGTTACGTATGACAAAATGTAATGATTACCAGTCCTCGATAGGAATTCAACTTGGGCATTTCCTTTGTATTCCACGTGATTTAGGAAATGAAATTTTTCCCCGTTATCGTCATTGAATCTTTGACAAAGAAAGAAAAGGAAAAGGCGAGCATCTGTGTATTCGTGCTAATTGATGCTGTTCGCTATTGGTCAGTTCCTGAGTCTAAAGACGAGGAGAAATTTTCTGCTCTGCCAGCGTCAGTTGTTGAGTTACTCTTCCAAGAAGCCGACAGATGTGCCTCCGACTTTTGTGCCCGCTCGCATTACGGACCTTGCCCAAGGCTCAACGTAACCCCATAAAATTCACCTTAATTTTGAGGGATTATAACTTTCGCTCGGCCTAAAATTTTAAAACAAACCAAGGAAAGAAAATGCTTCTTTGAGAAAATGTTTCTGAAAGTCGTCTTAAATTTGGCGGTTTGAAGCATTCTTAAATATTGTGCATTTGTAAACGAAATGGCAGTGGGAAAACCTGCGAAAGAAATCAGTTGACCGTTGGAGTTGTTTACGAGTATGTCAAAAAATGGATTTTTTTACTGCTTTATGACCATTAATTCTTCATATTTGTATCATATCACCAATAAACAACTGTTTTTACGGGATTTATAAGGTATGGTCAATTATTTTATGGAGAGACCATAACGTTGGTAACTCTTAATTCGGTTAAAGGAACTGTGCCATTATGCGTTCTTTTTCTAATACCTCATTAACTGGACGAAATGCCACAACTTTTTCAAGGGTCAAGAAAATATTTCTACTTACTATGTTGTAGAGGAAATTAAGAGTACAGCATTTTTTATATTTATTTTAGCATTACTAGGTCTAGTACCACCAGAATAATGTTGACCCAAATATGATCCTACCGCGATCGAAAAATTATATTCTGAATCCTTATCGTTCGTGGAAAAATGACATCTTAAATCTATCTGTTCTACGCTTGATCTCTATAATTTTACTAGCATGATCTGGTCTCCCTAATTTTATTGATTTCATCCTGTCAGATAGCTTGATCACAAATCTATTATCAAATAGGCAGTAAGGAAATATTTTTGATTTTCTTTAAGCCTTCAGACTCCGATTTTTCATAGAATTATTATTTGATGCAATCGTTATTTTCGTTCGAGACAATCATAAAAAAACAACATAGTAGTTATTACGAGATTTATTTCAAGCGTCTATGAAAAATTCCAAATTTTTCCTTTATTATGACCAATCGTGACGTATGGAAGGAGAAATTATATTCCTGGTAGTCATAATCAATAATTTCGTCGCACTCCTCGAAAATTCTATTGTTTTGTAGTAAATGGTGTCAATAAGGTCTCGTAATACTTTGTAGTGGGTTAGGCAATATTTGGGAGGTCTCTTGTAAATGAGGAGAATATTCACACCGCTACAGTTTGTGTGAATGGATAAATGGATATAATTAATGGGATGCAACCTGAAGAAGTACAGATATAAAAATATTTTAAATCAACATTACTGATTTAATTGCAGCTGCACCAAAATAAATAGAATACAAGCACATTAACAGTTGCAAATTGCTGAGCAGCTGTAGAATAGGGTCGAGAAGAGTCCCAGCTGTCATCAACAAAACTCATAAAACTCAATTGGTTTGACACAATTTCTGTCTCAATTCTTCTCTCATTTCTATCGGATTATCTCTTTATGATTTCAAGTCTGGTTCCATTTGTTTCATAATTCCATCCTGATTTTTCCTTTGTACTCTCTATGTCATTTTTAGGAATACCCTACTGCGTGTTGAGTATTTTAAATGACTCTACGTCCCGTTTTCCCTGATAAGAACGTCGTAAGTTCCCGAGGAAGTTCTCATCAGGGAGAATTTTAATTTATACGACACCTACTGGAAAAGCCATACATTTGATTACCTTGATCTTTTCTGGTATTCAACTTGGTGTGAATTGGCTTACTGTCCAATTAAAAGTGGTGGATTAATATTAAAAAGATGACGGGATAGAGTTATGGAAACAAAACTCTGATAAAACTAATTCAAAGTTGTCGTTGACTCAATGTTTAACATAATTTTTTGGTAAATTTTCAAATATGAGCATTTAAATGAATCGAACCTGCAATTTACACTTTGTGTCTACAAGTCTCGAACAAAAAGCAATCCAAGCCTAGAGAAAATTAGAATTTACGAGTAGACTTACGGAAATTTTGGAAACACGTGAAAAGCTTATATTGAAGGTATGACAAATAACCATTGCTTCGTTAAGATACACACATGCCTGCGGATTTAATTTATAACGTTCTCTTCATAGCTTGCAGCATGTAGAGCATAAATGCTAATGAGATTTGAAAGTATCATTAATCTGTTATTTTATTTTGGATGTATTCGGTGCATTAAGCTTATTAATACAAGTACTGGCTGCATCCGATACGGCGCTTGACCATGACATTTCTTTTTAATTGGGAGTTTTGACACCGTATAGCTCATTGTGATAGTCTAATCTCGCTCGAAAAACTCGTAATTTTTATGCTGAATCATTTTACAGGATTGATCTCACGTTTAAGAGTCGTAAAAGGTAATAATGATGGAATATTTCTCGGTGGTTATTCATATCCGCTGAAGAATTGGTTTGCTATTTTTTAATTTAATGTCTGATACAAATTACTAATGTGTAATGAACAGGTATTGCATTTCCTACGTAATTACCGATTATAAATAAGTATGGTTGATTGTTGCTGGTGAACTTTGATTTAATTCTATGAACTTCAAAAAGGAAAACTTAATCATAAACCTAATTTCTCTTCTTTTGAAGTTATCACAGTTCCACCAGTTAAGTTATCAAGTTGCACAGATTAAGAAGGTGACAATCCAATTCAAGATATGTAATTAGGTAAATATTGTTAAAAATATATACGGTGCATAGAATTTAGTAACATAACCATTTGCGCAATAATTCGCTTAGAGATTTTTAGTTACAACTCTTTCAGTTTAAAAAAAAATCATCGTTCATGATCTTAAAACTGGTTAGGATAAATGATTGAATGTCAGCAAATAGTTGTCTTCATTAACAAGCTGAACTATTCCTGGAAATAAGCCTCTGTTTTGAAATATATTCAAGTATTGTATGATGATATATGAGGCATGTAGATGTTCTAAAATGTATTTTTTTCTGACAAACTACTAACTCTTGGATAATGAAACATCTGTTAGTCTTCTGGATAATTTTCCAGTACATGCACACATTTTTCACAACGTCAACGCCTTGATTCCATATTCTTTTGATTGATTCCATTGTGTTGTTTCTTAGAGTCCCTTAGGCTAGGGCTTTTTTCTCATGGGTAAAACCGGCTGGTCCGTGACAGAGGCTTCTTAGATTCATTGTTACTTATCGTTTGGCATTTCTTGAACTATCGCACGCGCGATCGCTCATTTTTCACACGTCTGACACCATAACCTCATGTCTCAATCAATTTCTTATTAGTTGTGGTGTGTTGTAAGCCTTGAAAGTATAGAAAAAGTATAATCGCGCCTCTCTTGTACACAGTCCTGAGAAAAAAGGGGGTAATCGTGGAAATTAACGACCCTCGTATATACTGAGAGAAGCATCCAAACTTTAGATAATAAAAGTAAGCTTGACCAGTGCGGTATTTGAAGGAAGATTTTTAACATAAGAAGCATTAAGTGGAAGGAATATTGTTTATCATGTACGCGATCTGAACACAAAAAGGAAATAAAGTAAGTCTCCTAGCTTTTATATCTTTATTCTCGATTTCAGGGGAAATTTTTCAAATTCATAAAATCAACGTATCTTTAATTAACATGAAACCGAAACTCTACTTCAAATGACAAAAAAATCTCAATCTTTAAAGGGTTTCCTAATTGTGCATGTCTATTTATGTAAATATACACAATTTTCAAGAAACTAAGAGAGATATATTTATATAATTTAGTATATGAATATTTAGTTATGTTTTACTATTTAGTATATGACATAATTATGACTATTTAGTGAATTATATATATATATATATATATATATATATATATATATAATTCACTAAAGAGTCATAGCAAACACAGAAGTGACTTTCACTGAGCTGAGTTGAGCTGAGACAAACACTGAGTTCTGTTGCTAATTCCTCTTGAGAAAGGTGGTTGCACCACCGAAAATTCGAGAACTAGTGAGTCCCTCTTTTATATGTTTTAGTTTCTGTGTTTGCTATGACTATTTAGTGAATTTTATTGTGCATGTTCGTGGCTTTTCCAAGAAAGTGACTATATATAAAAATAATATATATATATACACACATTCAAATACGAATAATATTATATATACAATTATATATAGATATATATATACAATTATATATATATACAATTATATATATATATATATATATATATATATATATATATATATATATATATATATATATATAATATTTTTCAATAACCTCATTTTAAAATCAAAAAAGACAAATTTATCGCTTGTAAGTTTTTCAGGCTTGCTTTTTCTCGAAAGTCACCTTTCTTAATTCCTATATTCTCAAGCGGAAAAATTAGACCTCATGCTCTACCAAATCTTAATGCGTGGTAAAGTTGTGGATAGGATCTCTAAGACGCTACTAAATACTCCGAAATTTTTTCTGGTTGTTTAACCGTGAAATGGTACTTTTTGACGCTTAGTTTCCTGAAAACTAATTACTATTAAACGCACGTTCCGTTTGCTTTTTATAATATTTGAAGTTTGAATTTTAGTCACATTGACTGCTCAAAGTAACACCTAATGTGTGAAAGAATATCTATGATTTCCACTTCTTTATGTCTTTAATATTATCACTGATGATTTGTTTATGCATACATTTCCGTGGTCACCAACTTTATTAATTTGCAATTTGATTTTCAATATCAGTTAGACATAGAAAATAAAAACTTATCTAAATTCCACTAATTTCACGTTATTTGTACGAAACATTATGAAATCTTTGTGAGACGCAATATGCTAAAGAATGTTAACTGAAAAAAAATGTATTGAAAAAGATCTGAAGACGACATAATATATATTAAAACACGGCTGGCATCAGAAAAGTTTTTAATCGTTGGATTTGCAAAGTTTTCACGTGTTTTTATTTACTTCTTTTGTGTATTCATCCCCTATCACATACCCTAGAGGTGGCTTGCAGGTTACTAAATATACAAAAAAATAAAAATACGTCCTACGTCGAAATAATAGTGCCAATTTCAAAATAATGAGCATTAAAAATGAAACAGTTCTCTCCCATAAGCAATGACGCTGCCGGGCTTTAAATTTTTAATTTTATTTAGGGGTGGGTTTAAAATTATGAGAAATAGTCTTTTTGAGAATTTACTGCAAAAGTCGAAGACGTGTCTTTCTATTTATCATATTTTCCTGCTATTGGTCAAGGTATAGTAATGATTGTTCAACCTTAATTAGACAAACTTGTTTGCATCTGGGAGCTCTTTGAAACTCATTCCGCCTACACTATGGCTGCGCCCCTACTCACAAAACTAACTACTTTTGTTAAGAATGGCTGGTATCCTAAGCTAAAGCTAATCGGAAATGAAGAAATAAAACTTTCTTCTATTGTTTGGTATGTTTAAATTAACCGTAACAAGGCTATTATTAAACCTTATTTTTCGACGAACTCGTTTGTATGTATTGGCCATCTTCACTTTAGGATCATGAGTATTATGGGTATTTC
>CM073771.1:30123760-30198854 GCA_037158775.1 Hetaerina titia | reverse complement strand
ACTCGTTTGTATGTATTGGCCATCTTCACTTTAGGATCATGAGTATTA
The DNA here is from genome assembly GCA_037158775.1 of Hetaerina titia. Taxonomy (NCBI): domain Eukaryota; kingdom Metazoa; phylum Arthropoda; class Insecta; order Odonata; family Calopterygidae; genus Hetaerina; species Hetaerina titia. The sequence goes on along the minus strand of CM073771.1, from coordinate 30,198,806 downwards.
TGGGTATTTCCCTTTAAACGTGCGTAGTTTGCCTCATGCGAATTTCCGCTAGGTTGGAAAACCCCCAAAAAATCTTTTGGATATGCCGACAGTCATCTATCTTTCATAATACTGATGTTATGGTGTTAAGCTCGGTTTGCCAATGACTTAGCGTGGGAGCAGACAGAGTTGTTGGGGCAGTTGGAGAAAGCTGGCGATGAATTACACCCAAATTCGGTTCTTTAAAGCTGATTTTTGTAGAACACCCTAGCTCCTTTACACAGTTTCACCAACAAAACGTAGCTTTCAGTGGATATTGTTTGGTTCATATAACAACATAAATCAAGAAAATATCTTATTTTACTTTTCTTCTTAAGCACTGTGTGATTTTATGAACCAAGCATTATGCAAAACATGATTTTTGAGTTATAATAACTACAGTACTTTTATACTAAGTTTATATTTTATTTCAATGCGATTATGTGTCAATTTAATATTGTAATCCTGGAAGTAAATTGGTGATTTCAGTAAGCACTCGTAAATAATCTAATATTAAAAGTTGGAAAAATAATGATAGAATGTGTGATTTTCTGACAAATGGTACTGGCGATCTCCTCTTTTCTACCAAAGTTTCTTTATGTTCAGTTGAAACATCTGAGTTTTCCCAATTTTTATATGGCATTTCCACAGTATAATTTGAGGAATTATTTTCTTCTTTCCATTCGGAGAGAATATTTTAGCCATGCCTTTCTACGTTACGTGCTCACTAATCAGCTCTGCATCAATTAATTATTTATAATAAATTTATACCTCGTTTTTATTGATGCATCGGTGGGATGGAAACTCAGAGATAACTGTTTCAAGAATATTCCGTTTTTTGCATTTCGTGGTTCATGGAAATACATACAATGTTAATGCGTGGATTTCTCGGGTGTATGGAAAATATTAGTTAGTATTTGGAAGTGTCATACATTTTTACGCATTACCATCGTACGTATAATTTTCAGTTTGAAGACTGCATTAGGTGTCCCTCATGGTTGTTCAATAATAAAATTTAGTAGAAGTACACATTAATGAGTTCGTACAAAGTAACCATTGAACTGCGTGGTGAACATAACATTTGATGAATCATTTTTCCATTTATGTTGTTATTTTCTTCATAATTTAACCATGAATACGTAAAGTAACGACATGTCATTGCTTATGTTGTGAGTAAAGATGAATCGAACGCTCCAAGAGGTTTATCACTCAATCGATATTTTAAACTCTTAACTACTTTGCAAGTAACATTTTATTCGCATTACAAGTAGTGTTTTTTGATTTAAGCGCCTAGCATAGGTTAACCTGTTAGAACTGCATGCCAAAATGATTCCATAATAAGCCCAAAGCTCTTTCTTCTGCATCAATTTAAATTTGCTTCATATCATGGCATATTTGATTTTCTAAAACTGCATGGCGGGAAGTGACGTAATGCCAAAGGGAGATATTGCGCTAATAATTTTTGACCATGGCTAATTTATAAGGATGAACAATAGTTTGGGATGACTGTACTAGTATTGGATTGAGGCCGACTAACGTCATGCTTATCCCTATGTACGGTTGTGGCAGAGGTATGAATCGCGATTGTTCCCAATGATCCCCCAGTTCCTCTCTCCCAACCACGAAAGCGAATAGGATTAGTTGTGGGTGGCAATTACTGGAGCGTGGAGAATGGAAATCGAGGCAGGATTTCGGAAACAGGGGGATATTCAGATACGCATTGGCGTTTGGATTTGTCCGTGGTGGGAAGAAGAATGGTATTTGGCGGTCGGGAGGTCTTAAAGGATATATTTTTGGGGGTCTCTCTGCGGTCAGTGTGCAATCCTCCGCGAAGGAAAGGTGGTTGAACCACTGTCATGGAAATCTAGAGCACTCCCATCAAGATATATGTCGATGGAAAACTGAATCGAGCATGAATCTCCTCACGTGATTTCGATTCACAGCTTTTCGCTTTCAACAAATCTTGGCGCAACAATCATTTTATGTGTGCCACACACACACATACACTCTAATAGCGATTGATGGTTGTATTTTTTCTCAAGCTGGGGAAATGTGGCTTTTTCCTTATTTCTCCAAATTTCCCAAATTGAATTTAGGTTTCCAAATAAATGAGACCAGTTGAGAAAGATGAGTGTTGGGTGGAAAGTAAATGTGTACGAAAGTTGAAATTTATTCCTGAAGTTAAGCTTGGTCCATATCAAACGCCTCTTCCTCCTCACGTACATGTCAGCGGCAACGAACATGATGAGATAAGGATGGATATCCTTTAGTTTTTTCCCAAGTTCAGTTTTATTTTAAAGAACCCCCCAAGTTCCTCTTATCGTCCGTCGCATGTTTTAAGATATCAGTTTCATGCCGAAACATTTGGTAACAAAGGTGGGCACGCAGGAATTGTAAACTGATCCCTTTTGGGATTGTGGGATCGAAACCGGAAACATTAACATGCATTGGGCGCAGAGAAGCATTTCCATTGAAGGGATGTTCCTTCTTTTCAACTGTACTTAGTGCGTTTATTTTCTTCTGTAAGCGTGTTCATCAGAAGATGCGGAAATTCAGAATTTATTCGGGTGAATAGGACGTTGTGGCAACGAAATCTTCGCGAATGAAATTCTTGTCGACTTCACATCGGTGAACTCGTTCGGCCAACACCATCGGGTAGTCTTTGTAGCGTTCCGGTTCGTTGCCGTGGCGATAAGCTGGAAATAACTTCTGTAGGAACGTCTTCCAATCTACGACGACTCTGAATCGAGGAATGCAGCAGCCATTGGCCTTGAAAAGTCCGTTAAGTGGTAGCAGCTCTCGTTTTAGTGGATGCAGCCACTTTTACGATTTCATTCAGTTTCATTACAATGGTTCTTACGCCGTGTTTCTATTACATGCACGTCCGATCGAGTGAGTGGATGACCTAAATTAGATCCGCTGCGAGCATAAACTTCAAATGTAAACGTCGCTGGAAGCAGCGGAATAGATTTTCGCGTGCTCGTTTTCGCACAGTGTCTCAAACAATGGCGCTTCGAGAGTTCTTCGTTTGTGTTAAAATTTTCAATTAACGGCGATTTTTCAACAAGAGGACCCTTTCAAATGAGCTTTGCTATTCGATGGATTTCTCTGACTTATTAAGGAGGTTGGGAAAAATTTTTACTTCACGGTTTAACGTCTTTGAGGAAAGATTTTATGGTGACGGACAATTGGCCACTGCTCTTTCTCCATGGGGCATTATCTTGCATCTCCCCCGCCCCCCCCTCTGAATAGATTATTTTTTTGCCCTCTGCTTACAATCGGACATATGCCATTTTTTTTCTATAATACTCATGTATTAAAGGGAATCATGTGTCGATATACTCTATGGTTATAATGAATAACGATGGAATTCTATTTGGCAAAAGTGGGACCGTAAGTTTCTCGTTGACTTGGTCTGCTTGGAGTAGCCTACACCCAATGTAATCTTGGAATGATAATGTAAGCAAATTAATCAGAGTCATTTCTTCACAATCAGCGTCAGTTTTCAAGCTTCAGTCTAATCGGTAACGTATCTAGTCAATGGAATTCAGCGTCGGCGTGAACCAATATGTTAGAATATATTTGCGTTTTGGATCGCGATTTGGTTTAATATAATTACCAATTTGATGAATATTTTCCATTTAAATGACACGAGATGTGTATTTTAGTAGGTTGAATCATATTTTCGGCCTCTTTAAGTGCTCCATTTTCTTTAAGAAAGACCTCGGAAAAGGGAATACTAAAATCCTACAAAGCTGTACACAAGAAAAGTGACCAATGAAATAAATATAAGTCGAATATTGAAATGAAATGCTTTAATTTGTAATTCCACACAATTTATTTAAAAAAACACGACCCAAGTTTCGAAGTTGAACGTCGTCATCAGGACAACAACAAAACCTGAGACAAAAAATTTCATAAGCCGAATAAAAACCATTGTTGGGAATAGGCTCACATAATTTGTGTTATCTTGAGGGTTAGATTTTCCCTCCCTCTCTCCTCACAGATTCCCATCGCACGCCTCTTTTTCTTCCGCATTTGTCACTGTTCAAGATCTTTGTTTCCCCCAATAGAGAAGACTTATTGTTTGGATTAACTAACTAACTAACAGCATTCTTCCTTATTTGGTAATATTTTATCAATTCTCTAAAAAAAAACCACCGCTGTCGAAGCTTGCTTAACAGTTCGGAAATCGATAATAGACTCATGAATACCAATATACTGGTATATTGAGGGAAATATCCATTAACTAACTAGTTCATAGATAAGGTGCTGGTTAGTAATCCTCATGAACGATTGCCTAAGAAAGGATAGGGGACTCTGCCGTCGGTTTAACGCTACGTGATCAAGTAGAATATGCTCGACAGCTATTTATGTCAAACTTTTACTTCAAAAGTAAACGTGAAGTGGTTTTTTATCCGATGGGAGACTTGTCTAAGACAAGGAATCAGATGGAATTGAAAGAAGGGCGATTGTATCATGCACTCGCGATATAGAAACTGTATATTATTGACAAAGAGGTTAAAAAAGTCGTGTTCAATTGCGTTTTCTACATTGGATGCATGTGTTTCGCGACGTCCTTTGTCGGAGCGAGTTCAGCCTCTCGGGGAGGAAGGAAGGTCTCGGTGGAGATGGGTTGTCTCCAGGGAGGCAGGGTAGTTTGGCTAAGTGTGTCAGTGGAACCCTCCCTTTCCCTCCCTTGGGCTCATCGAGACTCATCTTCTTTCTCCCGTAATTTTGTCGTGTTATATAGTCCACCGTCCGTTTTCGTTAGCGACCAGCTCGTTTCGCGAAACCGAAGCGGCCCGGAGATTACGGAGAAGTCCTTTTGTTCCCATTGGCAGGCAATCCTCTCTGCCGCCGCTCCGGGCCCTTTCCTCTCCCCTCCCCCTCTAGGGCGGAATGAGCGTTCATGAAATGGCCTTTCCATCCACGCCCTCGATGGGATTTATAAAAGAGCAACTCAGTCGTTATTTTTTTTTTCAGCCCTACGTTCTCCCTCTCTCGCAGATCTCTTTTGTTTTCCCATGAGCCTTCGGCGGTGGCTTTTACCTCCTCGCTGCCCTCGGAGCAATGAAAGAAAATTTCAGACCACCTGTTCGATCTCTTTTTCCAAGAAAACCAAATAGAATTCACAACCCAATCGAAATTGAAGAGTGCGAATGTTGGGTGATCCGAAGGTCAAGGGGTTCGGACACCCGCCTCGACTGTGGACGCTCATCTACATAGACACAATGCCCAGCAAATCGTAGCAAAGACTTTAGGGCAGTAGGCTGCTAGGACACTACTTATCAAAAAGTAGGAGGAGGAGCTTGTAAAGGCTGTTCTGTAATGGGTTTATTTTCATGAGTTTCAAGTCTTGTTTAAAGATAGCTTTATTGGGTAGATGTGGAGTTGAATTTTCGAGTCCTATATTTTATCTTTTGGGACTAGAGACTTCAGATGAGCATCATTCCAGCCAATCTGCGTTAGCCAACTCAATACTCACGCCATTCCCGAGACTTCAGATAAGAGTTGACACTCGCATGACTGAAGACCCATTTTAAAACGGTCATAAGTGAGTTCTACGCATTTATTTGTAAATAGTTACTCTTTTTTTTTGCCGCAGATGTAAATTGTGGGCGAAAAAAATATTCTGGAGTCTAGCTGTTCGACGTCATTTTGCTCCAATTCTGTAACTTTGATCTACCCTTCAGATGAAGTTTGTCGCTTGAATTGTTTCTCTCGGTGCTGTGTGCAAAATCTCTGTGGCGTTGAAATGGACTTAATGACTTTTCATCGATCATGCAGATGGTGTGACTTGATTCGTCAGCCCAAACAAACACTGATGCTTACGTTTATTCACTCCTCTCTGCTCGCTCTGGAATTAATTAATGGGAATCAAGCAAAATGGACCCAAGTCATCCGAAAGAGGCTTGGAAAACTGTTATTGAAACTTTATTTGCAGCCTACGAGCTAATATTGTCTCCTTAGACATGGATTAACCGATTCTACGCTTCCTAAATACACTACATTCGCGATAGTAAATTGCGTGACACACTAAAGCACAATAAACTATTCTTCAATTTCGCGTATTATCTTCCTAAATTCATTCCATCCAACTTGTCTCCTTACCTCGCTCACCAAACATTTTCACAATCAAAATACTCTGCATTTTGTTTTTCTGCTTACTATGAATTCTTCCCAAAAACCCTTGTTTTTTCCCTACTGTCTACAGTACATCGTCCATATTTCATTCCGTCCATTCAACTTTTTCCATTCTTCTCCACATTCACATGAAAAGCCTCCAATCTATTCTTGGTCTTGAGTACCAACGACCAAGTTTCGGAGCCATGAAAAACTACGCCCCACATCATCACTCACTCATGTTTCCTGTTCTTTAACGCCCTTTTTGTAAAATTTAAGCATACGGTATTCTTAAATAACAGATTAATTATTTTAAAATCGTTTTGAGAGAGACATACATCAAAATAGCTTATTGATGTAATATTTTAATGCTACTTGATTAGGCTTTAAGATAAAAATTGATGGCCGAAATCGTAATATCCATTAAAACCAATATTTAATGGTTTAAATAAATTTTTGTAAAGTAACCTTTCCACCACAAACGGTTTGAAAATTAGGTGTTCCCCCCCTCTTACAGGGTTCGTCCGGAAAATAAGTGTTCTGAGCTCAGGAAAAAAAATGCATTACACTTTTACATATCTTAAGCTAATATTCCTCAAAATAGGACCCTTGTGAGTCGATACACTTGTTCCAGCGGCGTTCCCATTCCTGGAACGCTCCCGCGAAGGCATCATCGGGAACCTCTCGAAGACACGTCGTCATGGTCTCTTTCACGGCGTCCAAAGTCCCGTATCGCGTTCCTTTCAAACTCCTCTTTATCTTCGGGAACAGTAACGTTCTCTTAAAAATGTGAATCATTTTTGCAGTGATCCGCAAGTTGTGTCGCGATTTCCAAACGATTGAGTCTTTGATCATCACTGAGCACTTTCGGCACCAACTTTGCACAAATTTTTCGCATCTGTAATTGGCCCCTAATAATCTCGTGCACTATTGTTTTTGGCACATTACACTGCTCTGCTATCATCCAAACACTAAGGCGACGATCAGAGTTCAGTACATTGCGAACTATTCGCACATTTTCGTCGGTGAGTGTCGTTGATGGGCGTCCAGGCCGTGGTTCGTCGTCGACCTCTTCTCTGCCCTCCACGAACATCTTGTGCCACCGAAAGATCATGTTTCTGGACATGGCTGACTCCCCGTAAGCCTGGTTAATCATACCGACAGTTTCGGTAGACGATTTCCCAAGCTTTACCGCAAATTTGATGGAATAACCCTGCTCCAAAAACTTCGGCATCGCGTTCGGTGACGTGGGTCGAGCGTGGAGGTTCGCGTTAACAGAGCTCCTCACTACACCACAGCTCAGAGCCGACTGCCTTTTTCAGCGTCGCTTGCCAGCATACCCCCCTCCAATCGCAGCCCGTCAGAGCGGTACTGGGCGCGCCTGGAGCGGCGGGAAAAAATCAGTACACTTATCTTCCGGACGAACCCTGTATTTTAAATCTAAGTGGGTGGAGCTGGTTTTTCAGCTGTGGTATTGTTTCATTGCTGCGTGCTTATTTGCGTGTGCGCTTTGGAAGCCGTTGGTTAAATGAACATTACGTCACCACCACTCTTATTGACATGATAAGATTCCATGTTTTATTTTTCCGCGCAGAGTGCACCCACAATCATTAAAATAGAATCCTTTCACAATTTCTGAATTCTATTTCATTACGCCAGAAATTCGATCTCATATTCACGTCTAAGGCATGGAGTAAGCATAAACATCCTAGAAGTTTCATAATTTCAAATACAGATGTGTGAGATTCTTAATGCGATCTCAACATTCACTGGTTGTTGAATTGGGAGTGGCGACGTGTGGAAATAGGAGAAGGCACTGACATAAACTTATGTTATTGGATTTATAATATATTTTCTCCGGCGGACGTAAAGGTCACCAAATTGCGGTAGATGTTCATGAATTGAGTAGTTGAAAGCATCTCGTTCCGGCGAAACGTATGCAGTTGCAGAAAGGCGCAGTAGAAATATCAATGACGCGTGAAAGGATTTGATTTTAAGTGACAGCTTCTCTACGCGCCCGAGCGTTTAGTGCCGAGATTAATGATAATTCTGTGTGCCTTTTCGTGGCGAGCGCTCTGGCTTGTGCAAAATCGGTTTGTGCTGATTCAGTGTCGGAACGCAGACGCTTCCGTTCTCTTTCCTTTGGGTGCCTGCTGCTCTCATTTAGGGCAGGGAAAAAAATGGTCTTAGAGGCCACGTGTGTGAAGGATTTTTACCATCCGGGAGAAGCCGTATGTTTTTCTTGAACATTCTCCTTTCTAAGGAACATGTTGTCGTCACACGTCCTTGTCCAGTGCTGTCTTTAGGACAAGTGCGACCTCAATGTTTGTTCAAAGAGGTGGCATGGGTGCCCAGTGACCTTAAACAATGTAATTTGGATAATGACTATATAATGGGCAATACTTTCGTCGTCCGATGTAAATTATATTTAATTAAAATTTTAAAATCACCAATGAAAATTTGCACAATAATATGATCAAGGAGACTTTTTGTAACCGAAACGAAGTCATTTAATTATGACGGTATTGGTCATCGTTGACCCAACGTCTAACCTATTAATATTTCAAATAAAATCTCCTTTTGTTAAAAATTACAAATGTTGTAGCCATCACATTTTTTGATAGATAAAAAATTGTAACTGCTTTTGTTTTGAGATATGACATCTGTAGCAATGCGTCGAAATATGCAGCGGAATAACACGGAAACTCGACCAGTCTTCTGTCAGCCTTTACCTGCCGCCCCAATTAGTTTAAAATCTCGGCATTTGCGCATGTTAATAGCTTCAAGTAATGAATCATGTGCTCAACACATTTCGGGAGTCTCAAAAGTTCATTCGTGCCAGCGGTTGTAAAATAAGAGCAGAATCCCCGAATATTAGTGTATTTATATCGAAAAAAAAAGAACTAATTTATGAATTATATGGAAAATTGCTTTGTTTGCTAATGTACAAGCCGCTGGGGCAAATGGATGAAATTATTTTATTTCGTGTCTACTTTTTAGGATGAAGGTGGGACGAGCATTATTTCCTTGACAAAAAATCCAAAAACGCCTCACTCCTAAGAAACCTTTTACCGGCTTCTCTTCCCTTGCATGCAATTACCTTTCATCGTGGAAAAACCCCGTTAAATTTTAGTGGTCCATATTTAAAAGACGGACATAAATTATTCACATTCCGGCAAGTGGCGTGATTTCGCATACTCCAGCCTGTACACAATACCATTGGCAAGGGTTTTATTGCTGAACTTCCCGGCTGTGAGTGATAATTAGTTACTCATAGCTTATTCTTTTGTTTTTTTAAATGTTTATTGTTTTTTAGATAGAAATCTATATCCTATAGCTTATTAGAACCCCAATTGGACCAATTGACTGAAAGTTGGAGTGAAAATGACGTTTGAAATTGTTGAAACAGTATTTCTTTGAAAAGATTTGGGATTTAACCTTTAAGCAGAGATTCGCATCATAAAAAAGGACTAAATACCTCGTTAATTTTGTTACCTCTTCCGTGGATGAGTTCAATCTTTGCATCAGTGGCATCGTTCGTTGTGCACCTTTGTATAACAATTCGCTGACTAATAGCATTTCGCGAGATAATGTATCTGCAGAAATTTTCAAGCAGTAGGTAATTTTTCCCTCCAATTTCACGCACGTGGTGGGGTTAAGTTCCCTAGTACTAAAGCTTTACGATTAAAGCCGCAATTCTTTTAGATTGCCTTGGTCGATTTCCGAAATGCTTTCTAGAAAGTCATTCGAAAGTAGGTGTACTCTGGTGGAACCTTCTGGTACGATTCTGTACGCACTGTACATCATCCCTTCATGAAAATGAACCTTTAGATGTGCCTCAAAATTATTAAATATATTACATTTTTAATCGGCATAGTTACTAACCACATTATTTTAAGTCTTATCAACGTGTCAAACTGTTAATGTCACGACCTGTTTTTGAGAATTCACTAACATGTAGTTTCATTACATTTAGAAACGACATTTTTTTCAATATGATAGTGGAAGACTATTTTGAGATTATTATTATTAGGTAATCTACCGGTTAAGGTAGGTTTTTTTTGATGGACACAACTGTCAAATAAACATTTTGTAACTCCCCACCTAGTATATTTATCTATATCTAATCTATATCAGGTCCCTCTTCATCTCCGTGTACTTCTTTCCTCCCTTCATCCCGTCCAACATCCCTATCCTGTTCCTGCCCTTTCCTCGCTTGCCCAACATTCTCCCCTCTATTACCTTCTTCAACATTCCACTACCGCTCAATACCCCTTTCATCCATTTTTCCTGCCTCCATAGGATTTCTCTCAACAAACCCCTCTCCTCACCCACCATCTCCAGTACTTCATTTGTTTTCCTTTCGGTCCATTTCACCTTCTCCATTCTTCTTCACACCCACATTTCAAAAGCCTCCAATCTACGTCTATCCTCCTGCTTCAGTGACCATGTCTCCGCACCGGACATAGCTACACTCCATATCAGAGTTTTTACGAGTCTTGTCTTAATATCCCTACTCAACATCCCCGTCATCAACTCCCTCCTCCTTGAGAAAGCCTCCTTGCCTAGCGCAATTCTTCTCCTTACGTCCCTACTGCTTTGACCGTATTGCTCCAGAACACTTCCGAGATATGTAAACTGTTCTACCTGCTCTATTTTTTCCACTCCTATTTTAATATTTAGCTTAGCCTTTTTATTTCTGGAAAATCGCATAACCTTTGTTTTATTAATATTGATTCTCATCCCATATTTATCGCACTGAACCTCCAATTTACTCAGCAATGCTTGCAACCCCTTGGCTGACTGAGCAACTAATGCTTGGTCATCAGTGAACTTAACCGATTTTACGAATTCCCCTCCGACTTTCATTCCCACCTCCAATTCTTCCCATGCCTCTTTAATCATTTCCTCCACATATATGTTGAACAGCACCGGTGACAGTGGACAACCCTGCCTTACACCTCTTCCTAGCACTGCCCATCTGGACTCTCCGTTCCCCACTCGCACTTGAGCAGTCTGAGACATGTACTAGGGTCGGATCAGTATCCTGCCCCTCCAATCCATTCCTATTTTCTGCAATACAGGCATTAACCTTTCCCAATTCACTCTATTAAACGGTTTTTCGAAATCTACGAAAGAGGCAAATACGTCCTGATTGTATTCTATACTCCTCTCGATTAGTGATCTCATTACTGCAATGGCATCACGCGTACCTCTCCCCTTCCTAAACCCAAATTGAGCATCCCCGATGTAATCTTTTGCCTTACTCTCTATCCTTTTGTTTATGATCCTGAGAATAACTTTAGCTGCGTAGGATATTAAGCTTATTGTTCTGTAATCCTCACATGGTGTAGCCTTTACTTTTTTCGGAATAGGAACTAACACTGATCTCACAAAATCTTCCGGCCAGATTCCTTCCTCATACATACTACGAATCAGTCCATATAGGGCCTTCTTCCCACATTTTCCTAAACATTTCAACATTTCTACAGGAATATTGTCCACCCCCACAGCCTTATTTGCTTTCATCTCCTTTAATGCCCTTTCTATTTCATCGTCGAGTATGCCTGGACCTAAGCTATCTTCTTCTACGTCATGTTCCTTTTCTATGTCTAACCTTGTCGGCCTAAGTTCTTTACCATACAGTGTTTCTATATATTCCTTCCATCTCTCTTGAATTTTTCCTGGTTCAACTATTATTTTACCCCACTTATCTTTAACTGTTAGCACAGATCTTGCTTCCTTACTTCCTGATAATAACCTAACCTTGCTGTATGGAGCACCAATTTCAACCTTCGTCTGCAAACTTTCCATATCCTCGCATTGCGTTTTATACCATTCTTTTTTTGCTTTATTTGTGGCCCTTCTCAATTTATTGTTTAACTCTTTGTACTTCATTTTGCCTAACTCTCTGTTTACATTCTTCCATATTCTTCTCTCCTCCATCTTTGCAATCATCTCATCCGTTACCCATGGTTTCCTTATCCTTTTCCCGTTAACAGTTCCTATAGTGTCTTTCGCGGCTTCCGATATCCCTTGCTTGATACATTACCTTTTTTCTTCGATAGTACTCAGTTCTTTACCGGCATCCATCATTTTATCTACAGCCTGCTGATAATCCTTCCTCGTTAATTCATTTAATGCTTCTACATTCCATTTCCTGCCGCCCTTGCCTTATCTTTTTAAAACGGACGTTACATTTCATATCAACTAAATTGTGGTCAGAGTCCGCATCCGCTCCTGGGAAGCTGTGCGAATTTATCACACTGTTCCTAAACCTGTGCCTAACCATAATATAATCTAACTGATACCTTTCTGAGTCACCTGGCATTTTCCATGTATACCTACGCCTTTTGTGGTGTCTAAACCATGTGTTGGTGATGACTAACCCCTGTCTTTTGCAGAATTCAATCGAGCATTTAATTATTTCAAGGAAATGCTATAATCAGCTAATATTTAATCTATTTTTGCTGAAAGAATCGCCACCTTCTTAATTTAGATTTGCGCATTGTTTATCATTTATATCATCAAAATATCAGAGGTATCATACAGGTATCATACCTGTAAATAAAGAGGTAGTCTACGATGAAAAAGGTATTCACAATTAGCTATGGATATGGAGACGAGAAATACAGTTCTCTTAATAGATCTAGTTTTTCATGATTATTTCACTGAGGTGGTTCTCGTTTTATTATTTTATACTAGTGGAAAATATGTGGTCGACACATTCCATATCCTTAATGGTTTGACAAACTGCACGTATTGAAAGGTTATGCCATAAATTGTATAACCTCAGGTAGTACATTATTATTACCTGCACAGTTAAAAATAGCTTTATGGGCGTGTATTGTCTAATCCTTTGTAATACAATTTTAACTGTCTTGGCGAAAATTTATATACTTCTGCTTCAAAATGTGCTTATGACATATAAACCGTGTCCTGTGCTTGAAGTTAATGCTCTCCGACTTTTTACACGAATAAAGTGGCATACCATTTCAAATGAATGTCGCCAACGATTTTTAAAATCGTAAATAGCCATTTTCTTGACGTGATCTTTTTATACAGTTTCATTTATTATTGAATTCGTAATTGAGGCAGTAACGTATTTATTAAGTGAGGACAAAAAATAGTATAAACATTAAGTAGGTCTATTGACTAGCCTAAGCCATTGCTCCAGACATTGATGCATAAATTAATTCTTCGAACGTTCAATTCTAAATATCTTCTATTGAAGTTTGTGGAGAAATCTCCTTCGGCTTTCTCAGACTTGTTTATGAGATATTTGGTTTTCATTGCTTTGAAGCTTTAAAAATCGAGGTTCCGTAGACTACATTTTTACTGAAGCTCTTGTTTTATTTCTTGTGAATTCAATTGGCAACATCTTCTCGCGCGAATTAAGTTTGCAAAAAGTGCTACTGCATTTTCTGTTGAGTTGGGATTTCATTTTGCGAAAGTTGTTGGCCCGAATCGCTGATTTGGCACGATAAATTTACAGCTATGTTCCGGACTCTCACGTCTTGGAAGTTTTTAATAGCATTTTGACCAGTGCTCTTATTCAAAGACAGTTTTTTTATGAATTGTGTTCTGACTCCTCTTGCAGTTGGTTCCGTCTAATGACGTGGAAACTCGCGCGCATTTGCAATGAATCAACGAATCGATGTCTTATTAATTTCTAATTACATGCAAACTCTGATCATCATCCCAACGACTGCACCATTTCGGAATTCACGGTCTAATTTCATATTGGTCCCAGTCGATATTTTGGCGCACGGATGTGATTCCATAACCAATGCAGTGTAACTTGACTGATCATCAGTGTGAAACAAACTAGTTTCACATGTTTCTGGTTTGGGACTTTCTTTCGATCTATTCCCTCGATATGATTCGGATGATCCCTGCACGCGTTGATGAGTTCATTGTTCGTTCTCATCAGTAGCAGATCGAAAGTAACTGAATCGATCTTGAACGCGGTCTCATCTCCTTAAAATTATGGGACCGTGCTTTTTAAAATAGGCAATGGGCAATCTGTTGGAGCAAAAGAAATGAGACTATGCTCTTTATACGACCCCATGCTATTCTGACCATAGGCGCAGACAAAATTTTCCATAAGTATGGATCGGGAAATAGATGAGGGTACTACACGTTCGAGTAAACACGTTCCCGCTTTCTCTTCCATTCGGCAAAGGCTGCGAATATTGGCAGTTTCGATAGATCGATGTAACTCCAATAAGGAAATTCCTGTAGAGGAGTGGGACATTGAGACCATTTTGATTGGTTAGTGGTGGGATGTAAATTACCCGTTGCTCAAGAGCGGATAGTACGGGTATGCCTTGAAAAGACTTTTCAATATGCATAATGTTACTGGCTCATTGAAAATGAAGGATTTATTTGAGATTCATTACGCGTCGATATACTCTCAGAAGTTTTTAGAGACCATTTAAAATTTTAGATATGGCCGTTCGCCATTAATTATTGCAAGCACGGTGAGAGAATCGATTCTGTCAAACAAGAGGAGAATAAGAATTGCATGTGTCCAGATGTTTGGATTTCGCTTCTTGAATTATATATTATATTATAATTATAATTATAAATTTAAATATGGTGTTGTGTATTTTTGAAAATAATTTCATAATTTCCTGCATTTGCAATACCAATCGCACATACCTAGGGGATACATCTCAAAGATACATGCCACCATACAGGCCCTTTAGAAACGGTGTTATTTAGAAACAATGTTAAATGTAGGAGAATACATGTATGTATGTAAAACATCTTATGTGATAGAGAAAGTTGACACAACATATTTATTGAATCAGAAGGTTTTAAATAAGGTATACAAATCTTTTATTTGCCAGTCCTTGTATATATTGATTGACTTTTAAAGTGGTAGTAACTTTGAGAAAACACATAGTTATGCCAAGAAAATCTTAAGTTTGTTTGCATAAAAAATATGTATACATATAAACATTAATACACAATATAAATATGTATAGAAAAAATATATATATGTGTATATAAATTCATATTTATACAAGGGTGGTCTGAAAAATTTCCGACGTAACAAAGATAAGACATTTTTTCTGAAATTTTCTGAGTTCCAAACTTTTAAGACCACCCACGTGTAAATATACGTTTGTGTCGGTATATATTATTATTAGGTAATCTACCGGTCAAGGTAGGTTTTTAGGTGGACAAAACTATTAAATAAACATTTTGTAACTCCCCACCTAGCAAACTAATCTATATCAGGTCCCTCTTCATCTCTGTGTACTTCTTTCCTCCCTTCGTCCCGTCCAACATCCCTATCCTGTTCCTGCCCTTATCTCGCTTGCCCAACATTCTCCCCTCTATTACCTTCTTCAACATTCCACTACCGCTCAATACGCCTTTCATCCATTTTTCCTGCCTCCATAGGATTTCTCTCAACAAACCCCTCTCCTCACCCACCATCTCCAGTACTTCATTTGTTTTCCTTTCGGTCCATTTCACCTTCTCCATTCTTCTTCACACCCAAATTTCAAAAGCCTCCAATCTACGTCTATCCTCCTGCTTCAGTGACCACGTTTCCGCGCCGTACATAGCTACGCTCCATATCAGAGTTTTTACGAGTCTTGTCTTAATATCCCTACTCAACATCCCCGTCATCAACTCCCTCCTCCTTGAGAAAGCCTCCTTGCCTAGCGCAATTCTTCTCCTTACGTCCCTACTACTTTGACCGTATTGCTCCAGAACACTTCCGAGATATGTAAACTGTTCTACCTGCTCTATTTTTTCCACTCCTATTTTAATATTTAGCTTAGCCTTTTTATTTCTGGAAAATCGCATAACCTTTGCTTTATAAATATTGATTCTCATCCCATATTTATCGCACTGAACCTCCAATTTACTCAGCAATGCTTGCAACCCCTTGGCTGACTGAGCAACTAATGCTTGGTCATCAGCAAACATAACCGATTTTACCAATTCCCCTCCGTCTTTCATTCAGTATGGCGCCTAAGTGTTTTTTTTTAATTTATGCCCAGGATAACTGTTGCGGGAATTGGATTCAAGAGACGGTTCTTATTAAAGGGAAGTTGAGTTCTTTCTCCACACTATTACCTTCTCTAAGGAGAAACCGAAGAGAAAAGGATAATCTCGAATTTATAGGCCTAATGTGGAAATTTTTGGGATAAAACTTGTCCAGTGGGTTTCATTATTTACATGCTGGAAATACCCAATCGAGTGTTAAATTATGTATCTACTTGGCAGTAGATTTCCCCTCTCAATTTTCATTTCTTTTACGTGAGAAGTCATATTTTAAAAAGTTTCTTCCACTTGTTTTCAGTATCAACATAAGATTTTCAAAATTTGAGAGTGAGTTGAAAGTTTTTTTTTACTACAGCAGTGCTTTTCTATATATTTGCACATGCTTAAAGATCGGGATTCGGAACAATTTACGAAAGGGCTTCGTTATTTCGTTGAGAAACAGCCGTCCCTACTCATCTCTTTTTACCATGTGTTTTCTTATATTTATTTTGCATACTCACTCGATGGATGGATCTTGATATTAACATCAACCATGGAGATAAACTTTCAAGTAAAAGAATTATGTCATGAAATATACTGAATATACGCTATAGTTAAGAAAAACCATAAAAAATTCTTCCCTATTGTAAATCCCAATAGAACTCCGTGGAAAACCATCATAATTTCCGCGTTTCAATGGAAAATATGGATTTACGTGGAAAGTCTTGCAAACATTTCCAGTAGTGCACTACCCGTTTTCCTTGCATATTTCGTTTCAGGTGAATGTTACTCCACTGCCTTTTTAAACCGTATTTGAACAATTTTATCAGGGAATTTATTTTATGCATCCAGAGAAGGAACTTTTACCTCTCAGCAGTCACCGCATATGCCGTATGCTGGAATTCAATCCCAGTACTCCTGGACCACTACGGCTATGACGTGGTTCAGAAAAGTCTCTTGCAACGCAACTCAACCCCTGGTACATGTCGGACACTTACCCGGAGGAATCACACGCTGCGGTCGGATGCTTTCAAGTTTTCGCGGCCGCGGTGACCAAGCCCATATCCTCAATTTGGGTGGGACCCGGAGGTAGAGCTTTCGGAAGAGATCCGGAGTCCGTTGCAGAACGGAGGAAGTGTGTATGTGTGTGTATGAGTGACCAGATTCCTCCAACACTTTCGGAGGACCTGTCCGATGATTAATCAAGGGTGCTGGGTGGTCATTTTTTCTTAAAAAAAGAAATAATTGAGGTGACTACGAATGCTGCGGTCGTGGTGGGCTTTTATTTCCTCTCGCGTGCGGGGTGAAGCCCGATCTCTCTTCAGCAAAGTTGCTCCTTGTCTTCGGATCAACAGGACTTGAGTCGCCCACTTGAGTGAGCGACCACGCTTGTGCGATTCTTGTTTTTTTTTCTTCCGGTGCTAAAAGTTCCGAGAAGGGAATGTTGGGTGCAGATAAGGGGAAAGGGGCGTTATGTTCATCGGGTTTTTTTTCCACACCTTCCGACACGGAGGAACCAATGGGCAGAATGCTTCCAGGGCGTACGAGGTGGGCTGAGTCAAAATGACGGGTGAGAAGGTTTGGACGGAAACCGGAACGCGTGAATAAAAATTTTCCGTGTTCTGCGGTCATGTGTACCTATGTCTCCTAAACTGAATAGATTCGTTACGTTTGTCTTCCGGAGGAGATCCACTCAGTCCTGCGAGCCAATCTCATTAGATGTTTGACGGAGTATTATATTGATTTGCTAACCTTTGTGTATCTCTGATAGTGATATCATTCTATTTTAATTTCAAATTTTTGACAGAAATGATGCTGTTCAATATTTTTTATCTTTCCGTAAAAATTTTAACTTATGTTTAAATTTATTACTTCTAACTAATGTTATAAGGTAAACATTAAGAATAATGAAATATTTATTGAAAAGCAAGCCTTTCTGGCATATTTTTAAACGCTTTTTGAAAACTTTTAATTTTTTAAAACTCATATCAACAAACATCTCAAGTGAACAAATATCTCAAGTATTCATCTTAATCTTTGACAAAGACTTCCTTTCCGTTGTATTTGACCATCAAATAAGTATCTATAATTGTCTTTATCAAATTGAGATATTAACCCTGTTGAAAAATGTTATTAAATACTACAGGTCTCACTAAATATTTAAGTTATAAAATACTTATGGAAAACATATCTAAATATGCTAGTTGAGAGTTTTCGTAGAGTATACTATTGTGCTTCGTACTGAAATGTCACAATCATAATGGTTGGGGGTGAATTCCTATTTCAATGTATACAAAATATATTGAAATAAATACAATCTAATAAATACATAGCTATTTTTACTTTCCAAGCCAAGACAAGGCCATATAATTATATTCTCTGCCTAAAAGCGGACGGTATTTCACAGATGTACTCGCTCTAAAAAACTCTACACGTTTTTAAATGCGGTTTTTGCTCATTATCAGAGGCAATGAACTTAAATGATGCTTTTTGTGGGTCAGTAAATGTGCAGCTCTTCCAGAACTAGGAGCAAAGTCCTATGAAACATAATAAAGAAGGGCAGTTCCTTTCTCTATAGCACCATTTAATTTCCTAAGACGTTATAGCAACCAGAAAATCCGAGAGCTTGAATTTGAGATGGGGTCGTCCAAAGGCATCTGATATCTACTCATATCCCGCACTGTTAGGTAGGTAAGCGAAAGCTCTACCGACTGTCATCCACTGCTCCTATTTTGGTCAGCGGTTGGGAAAAAATGGCTATTGCATCCGTCATGCGCTCAGGTTTTTCTCTCGGAAAATTCGTGAAAGAGCATTAATGGAGGAAATAAAATAACTAGAGTGACCCATAAGTAAATGAAACAAAATTTGTCTAGTTATGCTCAAACAGTGATTTCTCCAAAGCGCTACACCTTCCTTTGTGTACCTGTTAAAGCTATAGCAAAGTAGATCGTTAATCAATCTCCCCTTTAATTTACTGAGAGCGCACCTACTTCTGCTTCAAGAGGACGGAATGACATGACGCTGCTGACTGGCGTTCCCCAAGAATGTATTAAGAGCGCACCTTAAATGGTGAGGTCAGAGCGGTCATTTTACTACTTTGGTTCGCTGGTTCGTAATGTTGACTTAAGTCGCTAATTGGTACCTGAGCTTGCGTAATGATTTCGCCATGAAGTGTGCTATTTCGTTTATGATGGTTGTTTGGAGAAGAAGGTAATGAGATGTGTGATTTGACACATTTCCTTTGTGTCCATAGAATTCTGATTAGATTTTTTAAATGTTGCAGCGCGTATTACCTCTAATCACAGGGGTCAACGTAATTATTATTTATGAAAATTGGAGAATTTATCTAATCACGGTTCATTTTGAATGATTTTAAGGTGTAATATAAAGCCTATAGTTAGAAAAATATCGATATTTTGTTATTTAGCTGAGAAATTACAGAATCAAGACTGATATAAGATATAGTATGAACTGTCAAAATGCGCGATTAATATTGCCATAGTCAGATAATGACTCATCTTGCGTATAGCATGTGCCGAAATGTATGTGGATCATATTCACCCCCGTCGATCCATTGACTTAAGATGCTGAAGGTTTATCTGCATGCATTTAGATTGGAATAACATGCGAGTTAATTTTTGTTCCTCAAACTGTGGCTGTGGAATAAGTCAGAATAACACAGCGACAAAAGAGAAAGGCGCATAGGATGAATTGCCGCTTTTGCTCTTTTATTTTCTAAGATTTCGTGAGTGGGCTCGGCGTCTTGCTTAAAACATGACGACCGACTGGGAACTCGCGAGGAGATGGAGATTAAAGGAAATTAAAAGGGAAACCTTGCGAACCACCACTCCCTATTTACTAATACTGAGGTTAGTATTGGACGCGGTCGAGTGCATGGTCAGAACAGATCTCACTGCGAGGTACACAGCCTGGAAATCAGAGTGACGAAGGTCCTTCACTCCTTCCCGGCCCTGAAGTAGACGTGGGCCAAGGCTCTCCGGGTGAAACCGAAAGGAGAAGCGGGTTGCCATCTGGTTGCGACCAGCGTGCGATGACCCCGAAAAATCTTTGCGTCGACCGCGCCCACTGCACACCACTCCCCCCCTCTCAACCCTCTCCCGCCGAAACGACTCCTGTCATTACGATGCACTCGGTGGAATTGACCTCTGCAGCTTCTCGTTCAACCGGTCCGACGCTGCACCGCCGAGATGCGATTTCGTGCACTTCCCCCGCGCGCTCTCCGCTCTCTTCTTCTTCACTCCTACCCCTGACTGATTCGCCTTATGATCTGGCTCCAGAGTAGCGGTCGACCAGCTGCTGGGAGGTGGTACCTCGCGAAAACATTTCGGCCCGACCGGATAGTGGATGCTTGCATTCGTCTTTGTCATTATGTGCAATATTCATGAAGGATATCAAAGAAGCCGTTTTGCATTTTCCGCTTCTCACACCCACCGGTAAAGTCGGTGCCATAAAATGAAGCAACGTTGGTTTAAAGTGCAGCAGGAAGAGGAACTTTCTTTGGCAGTGGACGTATACCAAGAGACCTTTTAGAATGCAAAGAGGATCAATATTTTTGCATATGAAAAGGTGCACCATGATTTTTTATCCGAAGAAAAAAAGTTTTCGGCTTTGCTGAGTGAAATAAATCGTGGCTTTTTAATGGCAAGTGCATTTATGCTAATGAGAAACTAGGGGTTTTATTATTTCCTGATCTCAAGAATCTGAACTACTTTGGGAAATTTGTAGACAAAACACTACAGGAATAATTGCCGTTTCAATATTCAAATTTGTTACTCTCTTAAATTTAATGTGTTCATCATAAAATTAATTAATTTTAAAATTTAATTATATATATATATATATATATATATAAAATGTTTTGTGGGTTGCGGTAGTCCAGGGGTAGAGCAAAAGAAGAGCTGTTTCAGGCGTGATATGGTGGAATATCATGATTAATAAAAATTGGCAATTTTCCACAAAATAATTATTTTGTGGGAAATTGTCAATTTTTATTAATCAGAGCGTTGGACTACTGACCGGAGGACGCGGGTTCGAATACCGGACAGGTCACTCTGAGCACCTGCAGCTCCAACTCAAGCTATGTGATTTTTTGGCTACCAGATCTTCCTGGAAAACCATAATCGGCACAGGGAAAGGAACTAACCCCCCTACCCTGATGTGTGAATTTCACCCGCCGTCGGGCTTAGCACTGGGTGAACTTTTCCATCACCTACTAAACCGACCTTCGGGTTGATTACCGTGTTTATGGTTTTTATCTTGTTTATAGTGGTGAGTATGTTATGAGCGATTCAGTTCTAGCGAGCGACCCTGTAGTTGAATTTAGTGTATGTCATGATAGTCTTACTGGGAAAGTCACGACTCTTAAGATGCAGGTCTGTGACTCAGGGACACAGGTCTGGAAAAGGCAAATGCAGTTTTTCCTCATATCCTCTTCTGAAAAGTGGATTAACAATAATTTTTCGGGATTTCAGATATGCTAAATTCTACTATATTGGTGCACTTAGCTAAATATATTTTATTTTATTTTTTGTAAAATAAGTTGCGAACAAATCGCAGGTAACCCTTCTAATTCAAATTCAAAATAGATATTGACATCGAATAGCATGAGAGGGTCAGTATTTTATCTGAGGAGGAGGACGAAACTTTGAACCTTATTGAAGAAATAAGTACCCCTTTTGCAGATGGACATACTCGTACAGGATGTAAACTGCACAGACCAAATTGACTGTTTTCATAAAAAAAACCTTTGGCCGACTAAGGAAATACATTTTACTTTGGTGAAGATGCTTGTGATAACTTATCTACCTTTGCAGATGGTTAAAATTGTACATTTCAAACAAATTAGTTGAAAACCTGAGCAATGCTTACATCTTACGAGGAATGAAAAAAAAATAATCTTGAAAGACTGCTTTAAGATATGACAAAAGAAAAGTAAAAAAAAACATTAAAAATCGGTAAGTAATTTGTTCATTACTAGTAAGGGTAAAATTATCTGCAACGGCAAACCAGAACTGCATTTCGGTGAGAGTGCACAACACTCACAAAAATTTTGAATTAAAATCTAACATGCTCGAGTGTTTCCCTTATGGAGAGAGGTATGCAATAGAAACTTTAGTTGAAGAACCAAAAAGAATAGTCCAAGGGTGGAATGTGAGCAAAAAGTTAGTTGGCACTCTAGTAATATAAAATTCTACTGACCGGAGGGGCATGGGTTCGATCCCTGGGAACGTCTCTCTGGTTACCCTCAGCTTTATCCGATCTGTGTGATTTTTCGGGTACCGGAACTTCCAGTGAAACCATAGGCGACACAGGGCACAGATCTGGTCCCCCCTGACCTGATGTGTGAATTACGCATCCTGTGGGATTAGTTTTGGGTGAACTCTACCAGTAGCTACCCAACCGACCTTCGGGTTTTTATTACTGTTTATGCTTTTTGATAAGTAGTAATTTAAGAGTATAATAAATAATGCTGTAGGCATTGTAATTGCTATTTAATTAGATGCTGGATAAAGTATCCTCGCTTTGCTTATTCAACATTGTCTTGGACCTGGTAAGAAATAAACTAGGCAGAAAAAGTGAAATCCATCGTAATATTCTTCAAAAGAAGTCTTTTAGCGGTAGTTAAATTGAAAAGCATGAAGTTTCAATTTCAGAGAGTGTTAAATATGAAATCGTAAAAACAAGGTGAAAATTGACATACCATATGCACACATGAATTCTGGAGAGAAAGTGTTCGATCCTGTCTACCATTGCCATCGACCATCCAGTTCTGGAAAACATTAAAAGAAGTGCCATACAGCTCATTTCTTCTTGCTGCAAGTTGTTGGAGGGATTTAAAGTAGCCACAGAAGTAATGACTAATGGATAAATAGTGGTTGTATAAAAAATAATATTACTTGGTCAATCTTTGGAGAATTGGTACTGCGAGTGGAATTTGAATTCGGAGTAACTGAAAGGACTAAATTAATTATTTAAAGTTGTGGAGGAAAGTCCAATGCCATCACAGGCCACATTTCTGGATAATAGATTTCAAATATTTGTATTCAAAATCTTAGGCACGTTCTCAAGCCACACGGAGAGTATAATATCCGATGATAGGAATAAAAAATGAAGAGGATATTTTGTGTACCCCTTGTTTTCAGGGAGTTTCTTCTATGATGACGACAGAAGGGGAATCAAATATGTGGCCAGACCTCGATAATTTTTGGGAAGGAATAGACAAAGCAGTTGTTATGCAGTGAAATTTTATTGATAATTTTTACTAATGCTATAATTGGTTATTAAATTTTCGTAAAACTTGATATTGATAAACTGTATTATGTATATGTATTGATCAACTTTTAGTAGGAACTACAAGTATTTTGTATATTCCGTTTCGAATAATGGAGCGTTTCCACAAAGCGAAGCCTGGGACAGTGCGTTTCGACGCTTACATTGCTGATATTATGCAAAACCCATATTCATGGGCAATCGGCATAATTGAAATAAAGAATTAACTTGATAAGATACTACTTAGTAGTGAACCTTTTAAAGGGGCGAAGTGAGAGAAAGACAGTATATTCTGAGCCGCATTATTTAGCCCAAAGAGTTTTCTGCATTATTTCAACCTCCGTGTCTAGTGCCCAGTGCCTAGGTTAGCCATACTGTTACTTAGAGATGAAATTAACTTACAGGAGTAAAGGTGTCCCAGATTTTGTTTTTAAATTCTAGCTTATAATCCATGAGACAAGAGACGAGATTGAATTAAGTAATTTAAAGGTAATTTACCAAATCAAAAATGGCTCAAAAACAAAAATTTACAAAACCACATCATTATATTTCTCATCAAAAAAATCTCACTCAATATGTGTAAATCACTAATTTTTATTTTCGTCGACAAAGATAGCCTAAATGTCAATCCCATCCAAGCTGTATCTTAGTAATTTCATCGTATTCTAAGAATACGAGGTTGTGCCTACAGACTCTCAACAAGGGACGCATTAATTCTACAATACCCTTAAACCATATTTCACTGCTGACAGTTTCCTCTCTCTTTTTCCTGTGCTAATGATCATAACCGCGTAGGATATTTTCTCCTTCTCCTCAGTCAGAATACACCAATTTAAAGTGATAAATTCAATATTGAGGACACAAGGAAATGGAAAGTGTGCTCCAAATAGACTGCCTCAACACACTGGTCACCTGACGTAATACGAATGCATATATAAGGCGTGATATTACTTAATCCATCACGATAATAGTCCCTGAATGATAAACTGATTGATTTCCTATTCCGCGGGATACATAGTGTAAGTTTTTCTGCTGAGCCCCTAAGGCATATAAAGTTCTGCGATCGTTATAAGTACAGTGGAGTGCGTTTAAGAGTAGGAAAAAATGTTTCAAATTTTCTATCGCAAATGAACTGTTACTGCTAACTTTATTTTAATCGTGAGGTAAACTATCTTCGTTGTCTTCATTTTACTCTGGTTCTTCGAATGAATTTAAGGGTAGAAATGGTGCTATGGGAAAGGTATGAGCCGAGAGCTGTTCCTGGTCCCAGGCGAGGCCAGCACAGATTGCCACTCGTAACTTAGTTTTGGAAGTAATCAGACTTTTAGGCACAGGTAGTTTGGTCATACAATCCAGGAGAGCGCGAAGTACTCAGTCTCCAGGATAATTAAAAATTATAAATAAGTTGTAATTCATTAACATGTTCTCAATGAACAATAGTTCATTAACATTAATCAGTTTTCAATCCTAAGATTGGTGCTGTACCCCTACGTTATACCTTATTCAGTGCCAATTCCCTCATTCCCTCACCACATGATGGCTTTTCTGTTGGACGTCCCAGTTAATTTGTTCAACGCACTGGTCTCGTTCTTCCTCGCGGGATCTTTTATTATGTATCTTTATTATATTAACTAAAAATAGATGCGATTTAAAAACCGACACTATCGATCACTCAAAGAAAGTGTTGTACATATGCGAATGATAGATTTAAAATCCTTAAGCTAGCAATAATACTAAAATACTCGTTGATTTTAACGATAGAGAATATTTTTAAACTTTGCAGGATTATATATCCCCTTTTTTATTGGAGCAGGAAATTTTTTTTCATTACCATCTGTCAAAGTTGCGGAGTACAGTCCACCTGGAATCCCTTGGCATACTTACTGGATTTTGAGGGCATTTCCCAACGCTCATCTGTCTTTTTGATCTTATTGCACTGAAATCCAGTCTGCTCCATGTGTCTTTAGGGTTACCTCGTTCCAGTGGAATGAGGAAGAGTGAACTGGATATGAGGAAAATATAACCATGATTTTATTCTTTTGAAATTCTGGTACCTTTTTAGGAGGAATTATTCAAAATATAAAACCTTTAATAATTATTTTTTTCATTTTACTTGCATATTACACTGCAAATTTCTGCTTGGATGAATGACAGGGCAATGAATGGCAATTAAACAGCAGACTACTTTTGTCTTGAGGAACTTCTCCCACCTACCGCGTTCGGATAATATTATTCTGACCCTCGTGAGAAAAATGTCATCTTAAATCTATCTGTAAGTATAATGTAATCTGTGTAGTCGTATAGAATTTAAGGTTATTGTTACGATTCGTCTGTTTACGAGTGCAGATGTAAAAACCAAAGTCATCTAATTTCAAGAAACTGTAACAGTAACTTTAACGGAGTCACCCGCTATGTGTGCATTATAATGCAACAATTTCAGAGTAAAAATCATTCGCCTTGACCGGGATTCGAACCCGGATGCCTCGATATCCCTCGATATATCGAAATCGTTGCATTATAATGCACATATAGCGGGTGACTCCGTTAAAGTTACTGTAACAGTTTCTTGAAATTTGTCTAAGGTATGAACAGCCTAAGTGTTTGAAATTGGCTTCATTAACATCGTGGACTGTGGCGCGTCGCGCACGACTACGAATGCCTGTGACATTGTATGTACGGTATTTCGGCATAACATCTTGTTCCTTTAAAGCCCCCAAAATTTCAGAGTGTAAGAGGACGTCTCGGTAGCTTAAGTGGTTAAAGCACTCGGCCGGATATCGAGGGATCCGGGTTCGAATCCCGGTCAAGGCGAATGATTTTTACTCTCTGAAATTGTTGCATCACCAAGTCATCTACTTTAAAAGGCTAGTTTCACAGTTTAGGATAAACTTTGTCCCGCATTAAACCTGTCGGAATTTGAAATTAAAACACCGCCGTGTTCCCTGTCGTTTTCTCCCTTCCTCCACTGAAAATCATAATCACACGGCTTGCATCTGTCTTAAAAATGCGGACCACCTGAATTTGAACCCGGAACCCCGTGGAACGCAAAAGGACGCTCCCTGACTCTCCTCCGGTAAGGGAACAATATTTCGATCAATCGACCCGAAATAACCGGTACGACGCAAATGGGTCGTGAAAAAGTCGCTCGATCGTCACTGCGAAATCGGCCGGTAGAAAAGAAAGGACGACCATCGAAATTCAGCGCAGGAAGTCTCACCACCTCCTCGCGTGGTTTTTTCCCCTCACTCGTCTACTTCCAAAAGGAGCTCCAAGGGAATCCGGCCGGCTTGTTTTCGGAGCAGTTCAACGCACTTTTGAAAATCTGTGCGTAATCAAGTGAGTTGTTTCTTGGCTTCCAGGAAGGGGAATGGTGGGGCCGTGGGGAGGAGCCGAGGGCAGGGTCCGGCAACCCCCAGTGCCTTTGGGCGGGAGGGGGGTATTGGGTGGCGTGAATGCATTGCGACAGTCGAAAATGAGTGAGTGACATGCCTCCCGTTTTTGCCGCCGCTGTCACACCGCCTCCCTCCCTCTTCCCCGCACTTTCTCCGCCTCGATCGACTTCCTCCTCCCTTCGTTCCCTTCTACTCTTGTTTTTGCGCGGCTCGCCCCCGCCTAGCCGCCCAGGGTGTCCCAGAAGGGCCCGTCCCACCTATTTCCGTCCTCTTGACTTCCCACACAAACCCGTGACTCCTCACTCGTTTCATCCGGGAAGGGAAGTAAGCGAGGTAGATTCCGTTTGCTTACAAATCGCTTGCTACGCTGCGATTTCTGCGTTTGTGCAATTTGATCGTCCTGAACCGATGTTAATCCTAACCAAACCGACTCCAATTTCAGCCCAACATGAGGAACTCGATTTTGCACATTTTAGCCCATGATTAGACCAAGAGTTAATATATTAAATTAATTTAATTATTAAATTTTGAAAATACTGAAATTAATTTCTATCAGAAAAGGGAGCGATAGAGATAAAGAGAAAGTAGTGTATACTTGATTGAATGGAAAGCAATATTAAATCTGTAATCGAGAAAGGGTGTCTCAGCAAGGGATATCGTTGACCAGTAGTCGTGTTTTCGTACTAACACCAAATGGATTTTAGTAAACAAGAAGAACAGTAAAATTATGCCATAAAAACATTAAATCTATAATATTCGTAATCGTTAGGTAGTCGAGACATTGTAAAAACCAATGAATTAAGCCCACGAAAGTTACAATTTACATATTTAGGGGTAATGAAAAAGGAATTGTAAAAACAGGCACCCCTCATAATAGAATTTATAGTTTTATTTTTAGCACCGGTGGTGTTAATGACAGGTACCCTAAGTGAATACAGAAAGAAATTACAAATGAAATATTTAAAATAAAGCACAATTACGTATAGTTTAGAAACCTGGACGTTGAGGCCGGAGGATAAGCGCAGATTGGTGGCTTGCGAGATGTGTGTAGAAGAATGGAGAAAATGAAGTGGATGGAAAGAAAAGCAATGGATGCAGTTCTGAGCATGGTTGTGAAAGAGAGAAGAGAATTTCGGTGAAAGCGAGACAAATGGATGCTGGAGATACTGAGAAGCAATGGGATTTTGAAGATGGTGATAGAGGGGTAAATTCTGAGGAAGCGAGTTTTAGGGAGGAAAAGAATACATTTTTTGGATGGAATTAAGGCAAGTGGAAAGTAAACCTAGATGAAGAGTTAGTTATTATTAAAATGCACTTTGGGGATAGGATATTTTGTTCCGTGACAGTTAGACTTAAGAACAGTAGTGCCATGGTCAATCAAAAATCTCTTTGTGTGTCTTTCAGATATGTGAATTTGTCAAATACCTATTCTAGAAATCTAGAATGAAGATGCAGGTTGTTTTAAGAACCATGATTTCCTATCGGTGTTTGGTGTGCCTTCTAAAACCAGAATAATGTTGTTTAATGTTTGACTATTTTTAGTAAAACTCATTTTGTGAGCCAGAGGAGGTTTGGACGAGATAGAAAATGTAGATATCTTTTCGATCCGTATCCACCGTGATTAAAGGCAAGTCCGATATTTTTCATTGATTGATTTTTTTGTATTAAAATTACATTGCATCCTTCCGGTTATTTCATGAAAGAAAAAAAATCTGAGTACTTGAAATTGTTGGTTTGCAGGAGATATTTTCCGTTGAAATAGTTTTCAAGTTAACGGCGAGCAAATAGGATTTTCATCCTGCCGGTATTTTTTTTAAGATAATCTACCGGTTAGGGTAGGTTTTTGGATGGACACAACTATGTGGTACATTTGATTAATTAAAAATCAACATATTTTCTCAGGTGAGAGTACACTTATGGTCGAAGCTTCGATTGAATACATTTTCTGTATATTATTTTAGACGATTTTTGGTTAATCAGATCAATTTAAATCTTAGTTGAAGGATTAGGAATTTCCAAGGTGAAATATTCTCGGGTCTTACTAGCCAAAAGTCTTCCATTTACTGTATTATCCCTTTCTTTTTGTTACTAAGTTTAGAAGTCTCATTATGGACTTTAGAGTTTTTCATTTGGCTTTCAAAGAATAAGTGCAAGAAATTCACGTCTTCTTTGGAAGCTTCATATTCAAGATTGATTTTCAGAGCAAAAGGCTGAAATAAAAGAATGATTTCATTGAAGTTTTCTCTACCTCACTGCACTTATAAAGGCGAATGATTTATATTTATCATTATTTATTAATTATTCATTAATCTTAAAAATAGACGGGATAAATAAGTTGTATTGGGAAAAGGAAACCTTGTCCTGGAATAAGGATACATTTATTCTTGAAACACGTCTTACTAATATTATCTCAGTACTTAATATTATATTTAAGTGACTTTATGTATATGAAACACTTAAAACTCTAGTAGTAAAAGGGTAACATACTGACGCTTCAATATGGGTCCCATTTAATCATAAATAAACTATGGAGTTATTTCGATCGCCCTCTGAAACAAATTTTCCGTAAAGGTTCCTAGGAAAACATTTTTGTCAATCATCAGATTGCTGTTTTTAAGTACCTATAATTCGATCATTTTTCAAGTAAATGTACCTTATTTTACAAACTCAGACTAAAGTTCGTGGACAAGATTTCCAAGCTGACCTTTACACGTACGTTCAAAAAGTAAATGGGAACTCCCTTTCCTCACGAAATACTCCATGATAATCTTGAGAAATTGTGCACCGACCTCTAATGAAATGATATAACACAATTCATAATTTCAAGGAGATAATTTGGAGTTCAGTCCAATTACGTGTATGCTGTTAGGATCGATTGAGTGACTACGAGTTAATCGATTCACATTATATTTTACAACTTTCGATACAACTTTCTATCGATACCCTCGACTCGCGTCTCCCGCTCTCCACCATCTCCTCTCTTAACTGTTTTGCATCTAATCCCACTAGACTCTATATAAACCTCTTTATCTCGTTTGGTCCCCAACTTTCCATCCAACACCTCCATACTCTCTCTCTCTCCCTCGGGTTGTAGGAAATTTCGGTGTTGGAAAGGAATACATCAACCTGATTCCCTGAGTTATTAGACCGTCAAAAAAAAGCTCACAGGTTCCATTCGGCGAGAAAATCACTCCGTTGTCAGGTTAAAATATTCATCATCACTTGAGACTGCACGTAGACCAAGTTCCTTCCGTTTACAAATATAGGGCACACTTGAAAATAGCGTGTCTAGTCTAGCCATTGAATCAGAATTGATCGTTCGATTTAGTACGAAAGGTTTTTAGAAGCGCAGCACATGCTTCAATACAAACGATGCAGATGTTTTGACTGTGTGAAAGCCTTTTGAATATACTCTACTAATGTTTGATATTTCCAATGGGGCATGTGTTGGGTGAGGGTTACAGGAAGTAAATCGTGGCTTTCATTGCATTAATTTAACATAAGTATTATACAACGATTCGAAGCTAATCAGATTAAGGGAATTTCATAGGAAGTCTAAGTATTCATCATCTGGAGGAAAGACTTGATTCAATAACTTGTGTTTTTTGTAAATTGCATTCACCTTAAAGGACTGTTTCGCTCTAAATCAAGTTCCCTGGTATGGCGATCTGTTTTAAAAGAAGTTCAAATTAGGACAAGGTTTTCTTGCTGTTTATTTTACAGCTTTTCGATACACGCTCATTCTTCACGTCCTCTTAACTTTTTTTGTGGTTTGAACAGCATCTGTTACCTCTAATGTAACAAACCGGTGGAACGAACTTTCTATCTGGTATGTTGATTTTTCGTTGCAAATGTTTCGCATGCAGGGTCTTCTTTTCTGATTTCCTTGACTTTGCGCAGTTCTTCGCGACGTGCGTTCTGAATGATTAATCTGAAATTTAGTATCATAAGATTCCATACTAAATTAATTTTATAAACTTATTAACTCTCATTTCTATAAAAAAGTAGCCATGGCTTTCTTAGTGATCTATTAGTGAAAATACGTATGCATTAGTAATACCAATTAGTGATAATCATTGACTCTACAAGCCCCATGTTTCGGCTCGGCGTTTTATAAACATAAACATATAAGCCATAAGCACAGTTTACAACGATTGCATATATATGTAAAAATACACACAAACGAGAATATATATATATATCAAACATTTAGATACATAATGCCCCGCAAGGGCGTGGGGGGGGGGGAAATCGCACGTGGGGCTCGAACCCACGACCCTGAGATTAAAGGTCTCATGCTCTGCTGACTGAGCTTTTTTTTAAATCTTTTTTTTTCCATTTGAAATGTCCATTATAATTAACGCATCTATGGTAACAAAGTGTTTTTTTTACATTATGTTATACATTTTTGTTTGTACATCATTTCAAAAGTAGTGAATGTATCACATTGCGGCACACACAGAAGATTACTCTTTAATCCAGAACGTTTACTTATTAATGGTTCACTATTAGATTATGTAAAAAACCATGTTATGTATGTTATTAAAGCCATGTTATGTATTAGACTTCCTTTTCTAACTGTTGTTGCACTCACTGCCAATATGGTAACACGTAAACAGGTAAACCTCTTCCCTCCCTTTTTATATTTTGCCCCGGCTCCTATCCGACTAGCCTGATACTGCATTTAAAATACCTTTCTCTAATTAATAATTATTTATATATAATTTTTGCAACAATTCCGTGTGTTTCAAGAAACTGCGGGAGATGCCGCAACAAAAATTGTTGCATTGAAATTCCGTGTGTATATACGTACTCGTATATAGAGTTTTTTATTTTCAATTTAACTTCTCCGATTTGAATTTCAGATCTTTGCGTTTTTGAAAGCCCATCATATTGATTCCTTTAGTTTGAAACCGTTTCTGAAAAATTCGTAATAATGATGATAATTATCAGCATGAGATTTTAACGGTTACTGTTTTTATTCAATCGTTTAAATAGCAGATACAATTCGTTAGGTTTGTTAATTTCCAAGAATTACTATTGACCTTGACGGATATGCTGGAGGAGATAAGCATTATACCCGGATTTGTGTAAGTGCGTTTAATTAAGCGCAAATGTACGTGCCTACATGCATGTATATTAAATATTTATGCAAACTAGGTTGACGCTCTAACAACCCTCGCCAATCGCCCTAGCGGCGGATTTCGGAGTGTATTGTGCGTAAATATAGATGCAAACTGTCAAAGCGATGGTTTGACGGTCTTGTATAAATAAATTTTTGCATGTATGCCTGGATACTTACGTCTAATAGTTTTCTCATTATTCGTCAATATCGGTCGTAGTACTCAGGCCAACTTCGTGGGCAACTATTGTAGTATATGACTACTAAGATCAAAGCATGATGTTCATAAAGGTAATGGTTTAGCTAAGTTCTTCCTTACTCTTTTCTCGTTCTGTTATTTCTCTTCGTCTTACTCCTTTCCGCGCCATCATTACTCACTCTCACCCTGGCGTCCCGTCTCACCCTCCCCCGGATAATAACTCGAGCCATGTCCCAATGGGTTGCATCCCCACGCCCCCAGGCCGGCCCGGTGTCCACCCTAAAACCGCCCGTGCCTCATTTCCCGTCAAACCATCCCTCCCCCTTTCCAAAGCGGCCAGAGGAAAAAAGGCACTTTTCGTTTTTTTTTTTTTTTAAGGAGTTGCCGAACGGTCAACTCTTGTAGAACTCCTTTCTCTTCGTTTGCGCGTCGTCATCCACCGCCTTCCCCTCCCCGTCCTCTCCACTCGCTTCCCACACCCTTTCCACTTCCCCAAGGCAGCTCCCTTTAACTCTCGCTCTCATTTCACGATTTATTCCCCTTGTTCCTCATTCTCCTCCTAATCCTCTATTATTTTTCCGTCTTAATAGACTTTCTCGCTATGCTCGTCCAATGTACGTACAGAGCTGAAGAGATGCTCGATTGTTGTGTGTGTATTGGGATAAACTGCCCATAGGGTATTTACTGTTTTATGACCGAGATTTTTGCCTTTTTGCTGGTGCTTTTTATCGTTTCTTGTTTTCATCTTCCGCCTTTCGTTTTTTTACATAAATGGAGTAAAAAATTATGCGACCGTCCCACTCGCGCCTCGAGGCATAAAACTGCGTTCTTCGAAAGACAGTATCGTCTCGGAGAGGGGAAAAACTTGCCGGTCTCGCCTGACATTAGTTATAAATTAAAGGTATGATTAATTTTCGAGGGAAATTCCTTTTGGAAGTTATAATCATTAAGATCTAGTTCTGAAAGCTGGGATAATTCAACCCAGGTGTTCATCTGTTGACGGAAAGTTGATTCTTGCAAAACAGAGCATTTATGATTATTTAGAATTCCGGGGAAATAGGGTTGTTGATAAAGAAATTGAGCTGGTAAAAATTAAGATTTTTCCTTTGAAACTGTAGCTACAGGTATAAACGAATAATCAGCCATAACTTAGGCTTATGGCCTTTCATATGGGTGCTAACAAATTAACATTACTGTTTCTCGTTTCTCTTACATTTCTTGACGTTGAATCTACGTGAGCTTGATCATATGAAACAACAATTTAGCTTAACTCTTAAGACCTAAAGCTATTTTTTAATACTCAAAGAAAACTGACCCCCAAATACGTGAAGATTAATAAACTTTATTTAAAGAATTGAGTGGGCAAAGTCAATCTTGTCCCAATAAAGACGTTCTGTTATTGCAATTATTAGTGGAAAATTTTCTAGTTAATGCAATATGCCTTAGCAATACTATTTCTACTCTACAGGGTTCGTCCGGAAAATAAGTGTACTGAGCTCAGGAAAAAAAAATTATTACACTTTTACATATCTTAAGCTAATATTCCACAAAATAGGACCCTTGTGAGTCGATACACTTGTTTCAGCGGCGTTCCCATTCCTGGAACGCTCCCGCGAAGGCATCATCGGGAACCTCTCGAAGACACGTCGTCACGGCCTCTTTGACGGCGTCCAAAGTCCCGCATTGCGTTCCTTTCAAAATCCTCTTTATCTTCGGGAACAGAAAGAAGTCCGGTTGTGCCAAGTCTGGGCTGTAGGGCGGGTGCGGCAGCGTTGCCACGCCGTGCTCGGCCAAGAAGTCCGACACGACAAGCGCGGTGTGAGACGGCGCATTGTCGCTCAGGTTGTCAGTCATACGGTTGATCGCTGGCCGGACGCGGGCGACTCGTTTTCGAAGCCTTTTGAGCACTTGGACGTAAAATTCAGCATTTACAGTTTGTCGTTCAGTTACAAATTCGTAGTGGACGACTCCCCTTTTGTCAAAAAAGACAGAAAAATCAGTACACTTATTTTCCGGACGAACCCTGTATATCCTCCTCCCAGTAAATTCTTAGAAGGTTGTACCATCCTAAGGACTCTCGAACAGGTCGAATGGCCGACCTGGACTGTGGAGATCAATGTTGATAACGACGAGACAAAAAAGAAAATAATTTAGTTTGCGGCCAAAGTCTCATTTATAACTTTGAAAGGTGCCGTAATACTAGCCCAGGAGGCTCAAAGAATTATCAGGTTTGCAGATGTGTTATCTTTTTTCTTACCTCGTTCCACGCTATCACCGAGCGTAATTTCGGCATCAGTTTAGATTTGATGCTGTTTCAAACCGTGCCGGAAGATGTAGTCTTGAAGTCGCGAGTTAAATGCAATGAATGTACGTATTGCAGTATAGGCCGAGATATTGCGTGGGCATTGTCCGGTGGACGGAGGAAGTGCCAAATCATGTCTGCTGCCCACTTGGAATAAGGGACTGGTTTCCCTCTCTCGTTTCGGAGTTGGTTAACCGGAAACCGAGCAAGGGCTGACGAAAAGCGCGGTCCTTGGCGATCCACGATAAGCTGTAAATGGAATAGGAGGGGTATTTATCAACAAAAGATCTGGAAGGAGGGAAGAGCCATCTCATAAACAAACCTTTGTGGAAGATCGTGTGTTAGAAATTTTTCCTGCTTATCTCAGGCGTGGATATGGAACGAGTGTCTTCGCGAAGCTGAAACGAATGGAGAGTAGTGGTCACCATTTTGGAACATTAGCTTGCTGCATTCAATACTTTTCCGCTCTGTGTGGTAAAATATTGAATTTAGGAGAGCGGTTAGCCTTTACCTTTCGATGTTTTGGAAGTTTCACACAAATTTACGTCCTTTTTGTCGAAAGATAGTGAAGAATTTAAAAGTCTTTCAATAAAAGCGAAGCTGCCGCTTTCTCGATGACGTGGAATTTTGTTTATTATCCATTACTATAAGTTCCATGACATATTTCCGTTGAAAGCATTTCGAATGGAAAGCTATCGAAATTATAGTTTTGGGATAGCCATTCAAATCTGGAATGCCTTCGAACATCTTGTCCGGAGAAGAGTACGACAGAATATTTCACTACGCAAATTCACGGTACAACTGCCTCGACGGAAATATTGCCTATGTTATATTCCAATATTTTTTTTGCCTATTGCAAATTGCCTATGTCTTCCAATAAAAGCAAAGCTGCCGCTTTCTCGATGACGTGGACTATGTTATATTCCAATATTTTCGAACGTTGAAAGTATGCTAGCAGTCATTGTCTTTATAAATTGTGGTTAACCATTTTGTATTGCCATGTACACTCAAGTCCCTTCTCTACTGCTTTTTAAGTGAGCATGAAGCACTATAAAAATCACGCACAACTTCTATGAGGATAAGTGCAGCTATAGTAGCAGCGTTCTTTTCGCAGTTAGTACGGTGGATAAAATAAGCGGTTGAATATCGTGGGATTACGGTTCGAAATTCGTTCGTGACAATTTTTCACATGAATCATTATCTTCTTATTATAGTTCATAGTTGTTGTATTTTATCGAGAGCTCTAATATATTGTTTCTGTGGAAGTGTTTTTCCAGTCAGGCGCCTTATATTTTGAAGACTACCTACCTTGCAATGAACAATTTACATGGTTCATGCGCGTAATATTTGGCGTGATAAGTTCACAGTCCTCAGAATATTGTAATAATTTTCAGTCGTGTATCATGAATATATTATCCAGTGGCATACTCAAAGAATTTTTTGTACTCGCGAAGGCGCGCTGCAGGTGAATGTGCATTAAAATGCATTGTGCAACACGGCCTTAAGAAATATTTCTTGATACTTTCCGCGTTGGCTTTGTCGAAGTTCTTTTTCAAACAGAGTGTTCGCACACTTTACACCGCTCATGTCGGATCATTTTTCGCGTCCCGTTTGCGGTCCACTGGTTTTTCCGCTTTGATATTCCGCAAGAGTTTTATGCGGAAGGTGGGACGTTTTTCGTGTCGGTTTTGACCCTTTTTTCCCGTCGAATTTTTAGTTATCCCGCCATGCAATAGGTTGACACGTATAAGGACACGTTCAAAGGGGACTCGCGATTCCCCTACATTCATCTAGGTAGCTTCCTAGAAATTGCAATGCTCAAAAAATGTGATAGTTTAGCGATGTGGACGGATTAAAAAAACTTCATTGCGAAGAGATAAACAAACTTTGAAAATGAAATTTTTTTCTATCAGTGACTGAGTTCGATTTTTGGAATTTCAGTGTTCTTTTTAATTATGAACCTCTGGAATAATAATCTGGAGGGTATTTTAACTACGCAGTAGTCGGCTGGAAGGGAGTTAAATACTCGACATGTGATTTTGGTATTGTAAGTTCAACGACAAAAATACAGAAATCCATGTTGATATGTACCAAAATGCCAATTGGGCGACCAAACTGTTTCGCCATTTTTTCGCTTTAAATAAAACATAAAATCATCGTTTATGCAAGAATATGAAAACGTCATCATTTAGATCTTTTCTGTACACAACACTAGTATATGAAGTATGGATGGAAAGGATAAAAATTAGGAAATGCACGTGGCATGATAATTTCTGCTCCTTCCTATTCTCTACTCCAATTCAAAATGGCTACCATAACTCAGGAAGGCTGATAAAAATGTTCAGCGAAAACTATGTAAATTTGATACAATTGTGCGTAGGGGATGTTGGGAGACAATGTTTCAATTTAAACTGATCAATTTATTTATTTCTTTCATACAACTTTGCCAGAGGAGAAGGGGTTATTCATAAATCCCGCGGTTACAGAAGTACATTCGATATTGCTTTCCAAAAAATGGTAAAATCCCAATAATTGGCTCGGGGTCAGAGGTGCACACGAGTGGATTGCATCTTTTCTAAATGTCGAAGTCTGAATTGTACTCTTTGCCACCAAAGTTTCGAGCGTATTGCTAATATTGTAGCATTTTCTTTTATCATTGTGTAAACTTTTGACAACTCCAAAGTATTGTTTTAAACAATTTTATTAGTTCTTTAATGAAAATTATACCCGGTAGCTCCGAAATTCTAGACATACATCGGAAACGTGCAGTATCTGTACATCTAATGCTCAAGACAAATGTGTTTTTTCATTGCACTGACCTACGACACATGTAATTTAACAAAATATTGGTGAAAAAATTCCTCCATTTTGTTTTTATATTTGTTTCCCGGGAGTGGAGTAACGGCCAAGTACTTTGTTGTTTGAAGTTACTTTACTCGATCTCGTTTATTATATATGCAATGAAGCTTTACTCATCGATGTTCTCTTTGGGACAAATAAATCTCACCTCCAATGTAGCAATAATATCCGAAATCTTGTCTTAATTGCGTTAAACTGAGGTATTTATATCAAATACATTTATTTCCGTTGTTAACAAGTCGAATTTGGATCGAAATGTTACAGAAAAATCGCAAACCTGATAGTTACCTCCCCCCCCCTCATAAGTATGATTCGAAAACAAGGAATTTTCTGCTAACTGGAAGAAGCACTGAAGACCGGAACAACCAGGTCGCTTTGATATATGTTCCAAGTTTCAAACCATCGCGAATGGGAAAGATACTAAGTCAGGTTGAGAAACCTGCTTCTACCGGGTTTCCTGTGCGCTGAAAAATCTGGGTCACGGTTAAAAACTTTTAAATGCATATTAATAAGGAATGCATATTTTACTGGGTTCTCGAAACTGGTGTGCACTGGGTCGTTATATCAAGAAGAAATTTCATCGAATGAATCAAAATTAGTAGAGAGAAATTTTAAAGTTGGTTTCTTGTGTTCATTCATAATCTTTTCAATCTGGAGAAGGTAACTACATTCTTTACTATTCCACACCCCTCGATCGATTCCTAAGCATGCCTCTCTTCACGCAAGGACGTGGTGCGGAGTAAACATTTGGCCACATGGCAACGGCCCGAAGATGGCAATGTTTGAGAAACCAACATTCATTGTTTATTGAGAAATACAATTCATACATATTCCAATAATTCTTATTGAATCCGGATGGTATCTATTTCGTTGTTTAATGTGACAAACATACTGTCTAATATTGCCTCAGTGTTGAGCTGTGAATCTTGATGGGATACATTCTTTTTTATCATTAAATTTTATCGATCCCCTATAATCCCTGAAATGCTTTTTCACTCATTTCATATACATATTTTTTTACGGACATTTATTTTCAGTCTTTCTAAGTATTTCTCAGTATCACCTCAGAATACTACTGTACTTGCCTAAATTTTCCCATTGGCTGTCTTTTATCGGCCATGTGATTGATTAATTTGCTCACGTCGGACTCGTACTACATTAGATAACGTGTCAATGTAGTGTGACTTTCTTTCCAATTCATGATTATTTTTCGGCTTAAAAAATCACAGGAATAAGTTAATAGTCGCCAGTATTCGAACTGGCTAAAATTGCACGGATTTGTCAGTACATCGTTATACGTATTTTCACTTAAAGCCACGAGTGGTAATGAAAATAATTAGGATAGCCAACTATTTGAAGTCTAATAAAGAAATTAGAAATGGAGTAACTCTAGTAAAAAGGGTTAGAGAGCAGATTTAATTTAAATTGTTCTAACTTCTCATATATAAGAAAATAATTAATCACAAGACAATGGACAAATTCAGCTAGTAGTTTTATGCTTGATTGGATAATGTGTAAAAAAGCGTAAGAAATTAGAAGGTTCCTTTCGTCCCACGAATAAATTATTTCTACGTTGTGGAAATGTGAATGTTCAAGTACTTTATTCTTTCCAATTACAATATTTAATTTTAAACATATTAGGTCAGCAAAAAATACAAATGGTGATTCTACTATATGGTTTACCTAAAAAGTATCGGGAAAGGTTTCAGAAAAATAGATTTTTTCAAATATTTCTACAATTCCTCAAAATTCTTCTAAGTACATCCCTTGAATGTCGACACACTTTTGCCAGCGGTTTTTCCCCGACACGAAGGCTTCCTGGTTGGCGGATTCCGGAAGGCCTTTAAAGGTGTGCGTGCATTTTTCTTTGAAGGCAATTAGGGTTTCATGATGGCGACCTTTGAGGGAGGATTTCAATTTTGGGAATAGGAAGTAGTCTGCTGGCACACAGTCGGGAGTATAAGAGGGTTGGGGAATCGTCGCGATTCCATTACAGGTCTTCGCAAGCAGGCACTCGACTCCGCTCTTGGTCGTCCGACAAGACCTTCGGGACGAGCTTAGCGCAGATCTTTCTCGTTGCCAAATTTTCAGTGGCAATGGTGTGCACTGTCATCCTAAAAATGCCAATACGATCTGCGATCACACTTTTCTGACAGTCTGAATTCAACGCCTCCCGCACACGTCAGGAAAAAATTGTTACCGGTACTTTTTACACAAACCTTCTATGTATCTTCACATGTCAGCTCGATAGATTGCAATGTACTAAGCAGGGTGTACCATATTAAACGTTTATACGTACTTGATTTTTATATGCCTTCTATTTATTTACATTTATCATTTCTTTATAATCACTTGCTTTTTGGTCGTAAGATTATTATTTGTTATGTCGTGTGTTGATTTTGTTTGGCAACTTACTTTTTCGGCAGCGCCATCTCTAGACTTATGGCAAATGAGACTATATTTGCTGGATGGTTCAAATGAATGTCTGGATGTATTACAAAATACCTACTGACCTTTAATCACGTCCTCCTTGTTAGGATCTCAGGGATCTGCATTGTTGTTTTGTATTTTTTCTTGATTATAATCGTGACCATTGAGTGGAAATAGGACTTATAATTGATTGCAAATAGCCGAACTTGCACAATCGTCCCGTAATCGAAAACAGAAGTGTATGATGTGAAAATGGTTTTACCATAAGATACATTTTTCGATTCCAAATAATTTAAAACCGGAAAGCAGAGCGCTATAAAAATTATTATTATTCTATTAGACGAGTAACGCAATATTATATCCTATAAAGTATTGATTTCCAAAAAATTTACTGTTTCGGTTTAGAATGAGGGATGCAAATGAATCAGCCGGATCTAAACCTGGGGGGTTGAAACTGAACTAGAAGCCGAACACCGATACCGTCGCCACTTTGAGATAGTGTATCCTGTAAATAAATGTATAATGCTGAATTTCATGGACTTGTGCGCATGTTTTTGTAGCCGAGGCAGCTGTACGGAACGCTATGAACGTAAACGCTAAGAAATATTTTGTCTAGTTTGGTGTTTTGTGAGAGCAAGTCGCAGTATTTTATCCGTAGATAACTTTTTGACCTTGAACTCTAGTCGGCCTGAACATTATCCCATGAATAGTGAGAGATCTTGCTAGTGGAAGCGAACTTTGATAAACTCGTTGGCAACCGCTGACAACTCATCTGTCAGATATGTTTTATGAAGAGGGAATACATACGTGCACTCAACGCTGAGCTGCGTCAATTCATCTTCTGGTGCGTGCTATTTTTCTCAAGCTGGTATTTTCATTTCCCCTGAATAAATATATACCTACATGGATTTCTTTATTAATTGTGTTGTCCTAACATTTGGATGGAAACTACCAAAGGCACTCGGATTGAAAGATTACGATCTCCCTTGTGTAAACGGTATAAATAGATAGATAAACACTTTATTCGGGCGAAATTGAGACCATAAGGTCTCTTCTTCCATTTAACATTCGCCAAGTACATAACAATAATAATAATAATTAGAGGAAATTATTTACGTAATTATATATTACATAATTATCCAATTACCATGCGCGATGTAACTAAAGGAAAAATGGTGTGTGTGTGTGTGTGTGTGTGTATATATATATATATATATATATATATATATATATATATATATATATATATATATATATATATATATATATATATATATATATATATATATATATAACTATTTCAAACTTGAAAATCCCGCCATACGGCGCACAAATATTCATTCATTCAAACAGAAATAGGTATAAGGAAAGGGGATAGGAAAACACATAATAGGAGAAGACAGGACATGTGGGGAAGGCGGTTTTTGAGCAGATCACGAAAGTAAAAATATTTCCCTATCCGGGATTTGAACCACGGACCTTCCACTTTCCGGGCGGATGCTCTACCAGTTGAGCTAATAGGGAAACCTGATTTACCTTGAGATCTGCGATCTTATAAAGCGCCAAAGTGCTCCGATAGATGTTGCCCGAGAGATGGCGTTATGGAGCTGTTTCACCCACCAAAGGAGAAATAGACGGGACACAAGAAGGGGAAAGGATAGTAGAAAAGCATCCATACGATATTGTAAAGGATAGGAACGGTGCGTTTCATGGCACGCATAGCCAGAAGAAGAGACGAGCCACATTGGCCAAACACATATTCAAACTTGAAAATCCCGCCATACGGCGCACAAATATTCATTCATTCAGGGTGAAACAGCTCCATAACGCCATCTCTCGGGCAACATCTATCGGAGCACTTTGGCGCTTTATAAGATCGCAGATCTCAAGGTAAATCAGGTTTCCCTATTAGCTCAACTGGTAGAGCATCCGCCCGGAAAGTGGAAGGTCCGTGGTTCAAATCCCGGATAGGGAAATATTTTTACTTTCGTGATCTGCTCAAAAACCGCCTTCCCCACATGTCCTGTCTTCTCCTATTATGTGTTTTCCTATCCCCTTTCCTTATACCTATTTCTGTTTGAATGAATGAATATTTGTGCGCCGTATGGCGGGATTTTCAAGTTTGAATATGTGTTTGGCCAATGTGGCTCGTCTCTTCTTCTGGCTATGCGTGCCATGAAACGCACCGTTCCTATCCTTTACAATATCGTATGGATGCTTTTCTACTATCCTTTCCCCTTCTTGTGTCCCGTCTATTTCTCCTTTGGTGGGTGAAACAGCTCCATAACGCCATCTCTCGGGCAACATCTATCGGAGCACTTTGGCGCTTTATAAGATCGCAGATCTCAAGGTAAATCAGGTTTCCCTATTAGCTCAACTGGTAGAGCATCCGCCCGGAAAGTGGAAGGTCCGTGGTTCAAATCCCGGATAGGGAAATATTTTTACTTTCGTGATCTGCTCAAAAACCGCCTTCCCCACATGTCCTGTCTTCTCCTATTATGTGTTTTCCTATCCCCTTTCCTTATACCTATTTCTGTTTGAATGAATGAATATTTGTGCGCCGTATGGCGGGATTTTCGAGTTTGAATATGTGTTTGGCCAATGTGGCTTGTCTCTTCTTCTGGCTATGCGTGCCATGAAACGCACCGTTCCTATCCTTTACAATATCGTATGGATGCTTTTCTACTATCCTTTCCCCTTCTTGTGTCCCGTCTATTTCTCCTTTGGTGGGTGAAACAGCTCCATAACGCCATCTCTCGGGCAACATCTATCGGAGCACTTTGGCGCTTTATAAGATCGCAGATCTCAAGGTAAATCAGGTTTCCCTATTAGCTCAACTGGTAGAGCATCCGCCCGGAAAGTGGAAGGTCCGTGGTTCAAATCCCGGATAGGGAAATATTTTTACTTTCGTGATCTGCTCAAAAACCGCCTTCCCCACATGTCCTGTCTTCTCCTATTATGTGTTTTCCTATCCCCTTTCCTTATACCTATTTCTGTTTGAATGAATGAATATTTGTGCGCCGTATGGCGGGATTTTCAAGTTTGAATATGTGTTTGGCCAATGTGGCTCGTCTCTTCTTCTGGCTATGCGTGCCATGAAACGCACCGTTCCTATCCTTTACAATATCGTATGGATGCTTTTCTACTATCCTTTCCCCTTCTTGTGTCCCGTCTATTTCTCCTTTGGTGGGTGAAACAGCTCCATAACGCCATCTCTCGGGCAACATCTATCGGAGCACTTTGGCGCTTTATAAGATCGCAGATCTCAAGGTAAATCAGGTTTCCCTATTAGCTCAACTGGTAGAGCATCCGCCCGGAAAGTGGAAGGTCCGTGGTTGTATCCCGGATAGGGAAATATTTTTACTTTCGTGATCTGCTCAAAAACCGCCTTCCCCACATGTCCTGTCTTCTCCTATTATGTGTTTTCCTATCCCCTTTCCTTATACCTATTTCTGTTTGAATGAATGAATATATATATATATATATATATATATATATATATATATATATATATATATATATATATATATATATATATATATATATATATATATATATATACACACACAGGTATATAAAAAATGAATAAGCAGGAGATGTTATTTTGTGGGAAAAACCTAGGCTTTTGTGGGAAATAGGCAGTTCAGGTATGAGGACCCTAGTAGAAGCCCACGCAGGAAAGCACCCATTAAGAAGGCGGTGTGAAAAACCTGCAAAAACTATGCAAGTCAGTAAAAAAACAAGCAAAGTAAATAAATAAATGTATAAAAGTGTGAGGTGCAGTACAAAAGAATATAATAATACATGCACAATATGATATGCAATGGAATGCAATACAAAAATGCATATGAACATACAGAAATACATAATAAAAGTAGCGTATAGCGTCATAGTATACACATTGCCTAATCAATCAGGATTGTTCATGGAATGGGATTAGAAGAAATCACTTCCTCTCATACCATAAGAGACGCATGTAGATTAAAGATTGGAATAAAGTAGAAAATGGTATATCTTTTAACAAAAACTGGGTATATTCTACAGCAGGGGAAAATATATTGGTTCCAGGTGTCCATTCGGAGCATGCATGTCATTTCCTTAGGCAATATTTTTGGTAATATGTACAAATTAAATCAGTAGTTAGACATCCTGACGTTATAAACCTTATATCTACAGCTACAGCTACAAATACCCGCAAATTGCCGCAAGGGCGTGTGACGGGGGTAAAAAAGTCGTCCAACGTGGGGCTTGATCCCAAGACCCTTAGATTAAGAGTCTTATTACTTTACCGACTGAGTTAGCCGGGCTCATTTAATGGGGGAAGGGTGGAGAGAGAAAAATTTATAATAGTTTAACGTAAGATATGCGTTCTTACGTTACGTTAAATGTGAGTTTAGCGTGACATGAGCCCCGGTTGTTCTTCCCTAGCGAATATCTACGGTAACCTGATCATTGTATTGATTCAATTAACCAGCTAAACAATTACGTTTATGTTCTATTTTAGCTTGGAGCGAGTATGAATTTCAGCATGTAATAATTGCCGTGGGAACTTTACGACCCTGCAACTAATCGCCTTCGTAATTTTTTTCCGGCCCATTTCCTCTAGGTTTTAGAGACCGTCGAGACAAGTTAGACATCTTTTTCATCATGACGTAACATTTTTATGTCCATTGTGTTGAAAACTCAACCTTTCTTACCGCTTGAAAGTTGGGGCGTTGTATTTTCGTTCGAAGAAATTA
This sequence comes from Hetaerina titia, assembly GCA_037158775.1. Classification (NCBI taxonomy): domain Eukaryota; kingdom Metazoa; phylum Arthropoda; class Insecta; order Odonata; family Calopterygidae; genus Hetaerina; species Hetaerina titia. Next base: position 30,154,324 of record CM073771.1, on the reverse strand, counting down.
AAAACTGCGACGCCATCCATGCCATTGTTTCGCTCACGTCTCGTCACGATTGTCACGTACCTCACAGGAAGAACGTCGCCCAAAGAAAGGGACATATTTTTATAACGAGCTTTGAAAAAATCTTTTAAACGATTCTATGACAGAAAAGAAGTTACAATATCGGTTTTCTCCAGGGACATTCACATTCTTTAGAAATCTCATTCAGGCGTTTATTTAGGACAATACGACCAAGAAAAAAAATTGAACCCCTGAAGATTTTATGTGCTTTATGACCTATAATCAACTTTCTCACAAACATAACATTTTTTCTTACTAATATTACTCTCGCGCGAGTAATTTAAGCCTATTTATATAGCTCCCAGTAGATAATATCATCGGGAACGACATAATAATTTTTACTACAATTGGTAGGCTTATGGGAATTACTTTTTTCCTTTAGAATAGGTAAAAAAAACCATAAATAGTTAACCTGAGTTTTACGGGATTTTTCTTTTTCAATATTTTTATTACCTTTGCCAATATTTTTTCAATTTCAGGGAACGGTTAAAATCCACTCTCATCAAAACCAATGAAAAATGTACCAGTGGCTAGGAAACACACTCGGTGAATTATAATCATTAGGCATATTCGGTAGTGGTGACTGTAGCAATGGTATTCATTTTTACTATTAAATTTGCCAAACAAAAAATTTCTACGTCTGTTTTGTTTGATGAATAAGTACACCAAACATTAATACCATGCTCCTATGACATAAAGGTAAGCGTTTAAGTGGCGTAGAGGTCAGTATTTAGCAAAACATTCGTCAACGAATTAACCACGTACCTACCCATTCGCTGATTACGACTGGACGGTGCAGGTATATTTAAAAAAAAATACAATTAGAATTATAAGAGATGGCATATACCCACATTTAATGATTTTAAAAAGTAAAACTAGGTTTTTGTAGGTCTATTCCACTTTCTATCCTTCATTTAAGTGTAAAAAAGTTGAATTTTTGATAGTAGGTTATGATGCTGATTCTTTTTTGAATTTAATCGTGTCTGATAGTAGCGCGTCAATATAAACCATTAAAAATTAATTTAGCCTTCATTTTTTAATCATTTAACTAAGTTCGTCGGTTGAGCATTGGATATCACCATTAGATATATATGCATATCAAGGGAGACAGGCAATACTACTTGCACATGAGTCATCAATGCTGTTTAGCATAGGTCTCGAATTGTATTTCACATTCTTTATGTATGGATGTATCTATGCATTTAGTATATTTGGCAGTTTAAACTGATGAAATTACTTGAACCCACCTTAATCCTCTTATGCGTGTTGCTCCATGAATTTCTATTTTGCCCAGAAGCGTGATAAGAAGCAAAAATAAACTCTGAAGAACGTTTGAATTAAAATAAATACCCTCTAAAAAATCTTTTGTGCTCTGTATATTTCTTATTGCTAATTTTGTGCGTTGAAATTTCCATAAAACGTTCATGCATTTCTCTTATGCCTTCGTTATAATTTACATTTACGGCACCTTCCGCCATTTCTATCTCACGATTAACTTTCCTCGGGTGTTAATCGTATGCTCGTTTCCGGATTTTTCGAGGGCAAATTATCGAAGTTTTCTATTCGTGTATGTGCGTGACCAGTGAGGTGAAAGGTAATTGCATTTTGAGGAGACGCCGTGGTCCCATTAGGGTAAGATCATTAGACAGGCGTTTCCGAGGGCTCATGCTTGGCGAGTGAAAGGTGATTCCGAAATCATAGTGGGTTAGTTAACCTTCTGCACCCTGAACCTCTGCCGACGAAGTTCTTCCTTTTCCATCTCCCCGAGTATTGACCATCCTTCATGGTCAGTCTGCATTTCACCTTGGTTTTACTTCATTCCATTGTCTTATCTCGTAGTCAGACCGTATTATATGTTGCTGAAGCAAGTGGTTATTAACCTCTGTCATCCTCCTATCTCCCCTCAACATCTTGCAATCCTCCGAGCAAACTTTCACAAAGGTTTTACGTCACGATTTCACTTGGTATTGGAGGTATCAGGATTGATGAAGTACTCAAAACAGGGTAACTTTGGGGGACTACAAAGTGCAGAAACATAACATACCCTAATGCCATCGTGAAATGTCTCATTATAATAGCAACGATTTGAATTTGAAGTACTCAAAAGTTTGAATCCAATGACTGTTGATAATGTTCCTAACTCATTGGGTACTAACTTAGTTATCTGTAAAGATAAAGAGAATAAGTTATTAATCATAATAAATTCACTTCTTAGTTTTAAAGGTTATTGAATCCATACAAAATGCGCTGAGTAAACTTAGAAAAAAATGCGAAAACAAACTTGTGGCCTTAGGACCCATAGAACAACGTTTCGGGCCTGTCGTCACAAGGATGTTTCCTTTTTTCGGCCCAGACCCGTGCTGGCGAGCTCTGCATATTTGCAATGTTAAGATATCAGCAACTATTTTCTTAACTCTATGACCATCATTACACCAGAAGAAGGCACAATATCCATTTTGGCAACATTAGGACAAAAGAATTAAAATTAAAGCCCAAGAAAATTATCACCAGATTACCTGTGCCCAACAAATTACTAAAAAGTATTATGTATACCAAGGGAACTATTAAATTCAAACGTAAATTAAAAAGATATCTACAATGTAACATTTTATACTTCATTGACGAATATTTCAATAATATTCCTTATCTTTTGAGTCAGTACTTTTAGTTTATAGTATTGCACTTAGTTTTAATGAGCCTGTATGCAGTTGTCTCCTTTTTGACGTGCCTTATATCATGTACATATACCATCTACCTGGCATTTTTGTGATATGATCTTTGGGCAAATAAAATGTATTTTTGACATTACCATCCGTAGAACATCGTAATTGAAGAATGACAGATCGACGTTATTAATAGATTTTTAGCGAATTAAATTCAATAGAGTTTTTCCAAAGTGCATTTTATCAAAAAATAATAGATTCACCGGTATAATTAGTTTTTCTACTTCAGTTTTTCTACCAATGAAAAATTAATGTAGTCGTTAAGTGGCAAATGAAGCAGCCTTTAGCCCCTATCTGATCAACGGCAAGTGAATCCTTGGCAAAAAAATTCAGGCAGACCGAAAATATATAGCCACTCGATTAAGTATAACATTAAGGAGAAGATCAAGAATCGAACTTTTTCCATTGCTACAACCGAAGACTTAGATTTAGATACAAAGCATGATCAAGTAGAGAACAGCGCACTCTACGTATTTTAGGGACTTCATTATATTCTTTATTTAATACTATCGCAAAAGTAGCCAATGCTTGTCCTCTTATCTTATTTTACATCTTATATTACATCTTATTTTCAAATTGAAAATATCAACTGGGACAATTACGAACATCTAATCCCAAGGTGGAGGAAAATCAATGTGAGCGGGACTTTTTTTATCAGCAGTCATCGATGTTACTCGATTGTCATCGGGAGTGGTAAGTGTAAGGCAGGAAGAAAGTAGGGTGGCAAATATCCCTTCATTTAGTACTCTCTAAGAGTCCCTAAAAGCCAATTCTCCGAACCCAGGAACAGACAGAATCGACCTTGTCCTCATTTAGTTACCGTAGTCACGGAACCTACAGCTTAAATTTGCTTGATAAATTTCAGGAAAGTCATTTATCCGAAGATATTAAACACATATTACCGGCCCCGACTTACTATGATAGATCAGATCATATATGTAAAATTAGGCAGGTAGTGCGGAAAAATCGATAGATTTAAAATGACGTTTTTCCTCGAACGATTAGAGATCAAAATAGATATCCTCGCAGACGCGAAGAGGATAATTAGTATTCGTAGTGGTAACTACATTTATATGTATTTTGCCGATATCATGCATGAATTTTTATAAAATTGTCCCCGAATGATTTGGATGTATCCTGTTATTGAATAATTTTGTATGTAAATGGCTTCTTTCGTGTGGATAACTTTGTTCGAGTGCATGATTGAACTGATATCTCTGTAGATGTGTAATGATTGTGCATGTATGACCGGTGACTGAACATCCCCCGCCACACGCCCTTTCTGCGAGTTACGGAGTATTATGTAGATGTAAATGAAGCATTCATGTGCCTGCTGATATACCTGGGATGACAGAAAAAGCCTCCTGAAAACGGAAAGGAAATCGCCGCAACTTGTGAGGGTACCTTTCCCCTAAGTGACAACATCGAATGCTAACACGATCAGTACTCAAGTTCTAAGGTCTCCTGCATTGTTTAGCATTGACTGCGATTAGATTAAAAATATGGTAGAGTATGATAAGATGGCATTCGTCATAAAACCAAGACGTAAATGGCTGCATTTTACAATACACAGGATTTGAACAGCTGCAAATGGGATGAGAAATGTTTTCGATTCTTCAAATGGCGTCGTGTAGCGTACAAAAACAGCGTGATCATCCGTTTTTCGCCCTTGCGTAATTAAAAACGCTTCGAAATTTATTGTCAAGTATTGGGTGGTGATTTTATGGCCGTGAAGAATGAGTATAATGGGTACAAAAGTTTCGGGAAAGGCAAACCAATTGGATCGCTCTTGCATCAGCAATTTTCCAATGGCACAGAAGCGTTCTCGAAGCCCATAGAATCATGACGTTGACGTTGTAAAAATGAGAACGACTACATGGAAAATTATTTTGGGTGACCGAAGTTTCAAATTTCTGTCATGATTTAGTGTTCATAAAAAATTATAAGATATTAGAACTTGAATGCACCTCGTATACGATTTAGTCCGAGTTCTTGCATTCGATCTATTTGCTTATGTTCTTCGCATTTTTATGCTTTTCCTTGATCCATCAGAAGCGAAGTAATAATAATATCCAGTGATAAATCCACTGCCCCTTGCGTGGATCAAGGTTGAAGTGAGGCTACTCCTTAATGAAGTTGCGTCGCCATCACCGAATGAAAGCATCGCGCGCCGAACGAGAACGAGGCGCGCCGGCGGCGTGCACAAGAAGAACAGAGGCGCCGGCGGGGCGCGACGGGGCACACCGCCATCTATTCATCTACATCTACATAATACCACGCAAGCCGCCACAAAGGCATGTGGCGGGGGGTGTTAGGTCACCACCTGGAAAAGAGAACAAAACCACTTGCAAAATTAACACATCCATGCAAACCGATGCCGACAGTGGTGTATATAATCATCCAAAAATCCTTTCAACTTACTCGCATGCAAATACATATGCTATCAAATAACAAACAATTGCACCTTAGGATACATTAAAAAAATGTATCCAATAATGTGCAAGCCAGAATTTGAAAAGTAAGAAGTTGAATTTCCCTATCACATGGACATGCAACATACAACGCATTGTACATACCTGTACAACGGTCTCCTCCCCCGAGGACACAGGAAGGGAATGTGACCCAACGCTGTTGGTAGCGCGAGAGTCCTCCCACAGAGAGAGACGAGGGATGGAAGGCGAAACTTAAAAACAGACAAAGTAGAGCAAGCATTACTGCAAAGAGCACTACATTATTTAATGACATTCTAATGCAGTCATGCGGGAAGGGTTTTGACAACAAATCATACGAAGTTAGTGAAAAAGCATGCAGTTAAATAGATCTAATTATTCCCAAGACGCTGAGGGTGGCAAGTGGAATTTTTTCTGTCTATAACCCTAGAGTTGCTATCCTGTATCGTCGGTTGGAAGGAATCCTTGAGTCTGCTAGTTCTGCTATTCCCTACCGTTAACGATTAATAACATTCGGGCATAATTTAAAACCAAGTTTCATAATTCATCATAGCAGTCCACTATCATCATCCATTCATAATTATTATCCATGTGTATATGCATTATTATTCCATTATATTTTACCCCCACCACCTACTCTGTTATATTCTATTTCCTGGAAGTGTCTACTGGAACATACGTCTACATAATTACCCTGCGATCGATAAAAAATGTGTGGCAGTGGGTGAAAGCACCAGGTCGGATGGATAATGGACAAGGGAGGATTAGGGAGAGTAAGAGAAAAGGGAAAAGATATTCAGTGACAAGCCTCAAGCAACATGCAAATTTATACACATGCTGGCGGAAAATTTAATTCAAAATAAGTGATTGCATCCAATTCTCTTTGTTTTACGGAAAAGGAGGGAATTAAAATGAACCAAAACTATTTACACGACAAACCTCCACCATACCTAGGCAGGTCATGTAGTACTGGAAAATGAAAAGGGGAAATTTAAATTAATTCATGGACATGCAACTCATTGCAACAATTCACGGTCCTTGCCCTTAAAGTCACAATTAGAAAATGTGATACAAAGTTGTTGGCAGCGTACGACGTGAGGCATCACCTCCCTTACCACTCTCCTATTCTTTTTTAACCGTTTTGTTGTAGGATCGAGTCTTTTTATCCAATCAACAAGATTCATGTCAGCGTTAATTCTTTATCAGAACACATACCACTGTAATTTCCCATAGGGAGGCTAATGTATCTAGGAAGCTAGAAGTACGAGGGTCATCCGGAAAGTAGTACCCGTTCGTGAAATAAAGACACAAAAGTAAATATTAACAAACATAAAAAATTTTATTTGAAAGAGGATACTTTAAACTACTTCTCAACATAATCTCCAAGCAAATTAATGCATTTGTCATAACGTGTGACAAGTTTCTGTATTCCTGCTGCATAGTCCTTCGCCGCCAGCTCATTGAGATACAGGGTCACTCCTTCTTTAAGTTCTTCATCGCTGTCAAATCTTTTTCCTGCCAAAAAGTCTTTAAGCTTTGTAAAGAGATGAAAATCTGAAGGGGCCAAGTCCGGGCTATACGGTGGATGGTCGAAAGTTTCCCATTTGAATTGCTGCAAAAGTTTTTGTGTTATCCCAGCTGCATGAGGCCTGGCATTGTCATGAACGAGAATGACACCAGTAGACAATAGACCTCGCCGCCGATTTTGTATTGCCCGCCGTAATTTCTTTAATGTTTCACAATACGCATTGGCATTAATAGTGTCTCCACGGGCCATAAAATCAATAAGCAATACACCTCGTCGATCCCAGAAAATGGTTGCCATGAGTTTCCTGGTGGACAGAACTGTCTTGAATTTTTTTGGTTTGTTTGGTGAATGAGCATGATGCCACTCCATTGACTGTCGTTTACTCTCAGGTGATGCATAACAAACCCATGTTTCGTCACCAGTAATTATGCGAGTCAAGAAAGAGTCTCCTTCATCAGAATAACGTCCCAAAAACGTCAGTGCTGCAGCCATACGCTTGGTTTTGTGCTCATCTGTAAGCATGCGAGGGACCCATCTTGCACAAATTTTTGCATAATGCAGATGGTGTTTAACAATTTCATGAACAATTGTTCGAGAAACATTGGGAAAATGCTCACAGATGTCATCAATTGTGACGCGCCGATCGTTCCTCACGAATTCGTCAACTGAGCTCACCAGTTGGTCTGTAATGACAGTCGGTCTCCCCGAACGCTCATCGTCGTGTGTGTTCCCCCTCCCCATGTTGAAGTTGCGACACCACCGCCGAACAGACGACTCGTCCATTACATTGTCTCCATACACCTCCTTTAATTGGCGATGAATATCACATGGGCGAACGTTTCTTGCATTGAGGAATTTAATCACTGCCCTCACTTCACAACTGGCGGCGTTCTCAATTTTTTTAAACATTGTAAACAATCACAGAAACAACACAGGCAATGCTAGCGTCACGCAACTTGGCTTAGAGAAGGCAGACAAGCCACTGAAGCTATCTGACCTCGTCCAGCGGCTACTCGCTTCGTCAGCACTTCATGCGGCACGAACGGGTACTACTTTCCGGATGACCCTCGTATCTGTGGTGGAGACCACAAGAGCGAGCTCGTACTACTCGTAAACCCGCAGGGTTTAGCTGCTCATCGTACGAGCTAGTATGTTTTGATCGGTTTTCTCGGTTCCATCCTCCTGTCAATGCTATTTATGCGTTTTCCTCGTAGGGCATCTTTTTCCTCCTTTTACTGCGAGCAATGGCATATCTCTCATTTCTGGGCTCATGGCGTTATCGTACCTCTTCCAGATTGATATGATATGAGTTATCGGAAAATAATTTTACTTCATTCAAATGTGTTGAAATACAAATACACCTTTGATTGCTCTCTCCTGAACATGTTTTGCTAGAGACTACTAAGTAAGGGCTCCTGTACGTACAACAAATATAATTTATTCTAAAGGGTAACTGAGCAAAGAGTAAAAGTGTCTGCAATTTGAAGCTTGAAGTCCATTTTAACATTCATCATAGGTATCATTTCTATATCAATCTTATCAAATCGATAGGAATGACCTCCAGAAGATTGTTTATTTTTGACGGGAGGACACGTGACTGAATGCAAACCGGCATAGTACCATGTACCGTCGGAAGGGTCCGTGGTGGAGGGTACTGTAAGAACAAGAGGAGCTAAAAGCCTTTTAATTTGCATTACGAGTACTGTGACAGCGTCCCTTTCCCTTTGTGTCTTGGTGGCGAATTGTGCAAAAGTGAAAGAAGAATCCTTGAATCTATCAATTCGACCGTATATATATCTAATTTTGTCATTATTGTCTAACCTGCCGATGCAGTGTTCTACTCGTAGTTGGATGATTTGCTTTTTAGTATTCAGCGCCCACGGTCACGTTTCATTATGCCTTGTGACAGCAGATGGGTGGAGCTCTTCGGAACACCGAATGCACCTGCAGTAGGTAATCAACCTGAAGGTTGCTCTTGATTACAGTGCACGAGAGGGACATATTTTCATACTGTATGTTTCATAATTAAATCCGGACCTTAAGATTTACATTCCTCGCCTACTGGATAGAGAATTCCTCTCTGAATTAGAGCGTTGAGGTCAGTGAGTTTTAAAGTTTCTTATGCATGATGATAATACATACATTTATAACCCTCATCTGACTAAAATGTGGACGGAGCCCAAATATTAACGCTGCGACAGAAAGGAATACTGTTTTATATGTTTTATTTGTCTCTCTGATGTTTGAACGTAATTCATCGGTGGAAAAAAAATTCGTAATTGACCCGAAGTGAATATTTACCACCGTTCGTTCCAGGTTCGGATAGCTTTTTGTATACTTTCTTAGCCGGGCTCATAAAAATTTTATTGAACACGAAATCCGATTTATATTCTTTTATTCGCCGTCTGCCTACATTTTAAAGTTTGTTTTCTGCCACTTGGGCACATTATTCTTCGTTTTAATTACCAGCGATAAGCTGGACGAGCCCCTAGTAACACTTTCCATTCGTCGGTTACAGTCGTTCCACTTTAATACGATTAGACTAGTGTGCTAAAATGTATATAAAAATAGTTTTACTACCATAAAGGAATGCATAAAATGATGCTGAATGGAAGGGAATAATCAAATATATCATGTAAATTTTTTATGCTTTTCTTTTTCACCGCAAGAAGCTTATCCACTGACAGAATACATTCCCAACGCGAGGAGAACATTATTGCTAATTCCAAAGCAAAATTTGATTTTATTGAGCAGACTAAATGTTTACTAATACGTGCGTACACTCTATAGAAATAGAACTGTGTAAAGGTTGCCCACGTGATAATTAGGCCTAACTATGTGTGACCGACGTCTTTTTAAAGAAAATAGCGTCGCTTTAAATTTTTATTTTGTCGGTGAAATGAGAATATATAGAACGATGCATTGAAATGGAAGTTGTGGAGTAAATACATTTGAAGGACTTGAATAAACTGACACCATTAAAATACGTATCACTGCATTAATCTGAAGCAACGCTTCTGTCTTCGTTTCACTGACTAGCAGTTTCTTGTTTGAATTGACCATACTATATCTTTCAAGAGAAAACCAATGTTGATCACGAGTTATCCCAACTACGACCGATTTTGTATACTATTCATTCACATTAATCTGCAAAAGATTGCAAAAGTTAAGCGAATTATCGGTCGCTGGCAGTTATATCGGCATGCATTTCATGACGGCGTTTGGTCGCATTCCATAGGCGGAAGGACGCATTCCTGGGGAAACATTCCCCCTGCGCCCACCCTAGGATTCCTGAACGCGGATCCTCATTAGGGGAGGGAAGAGGGACAAAAACAAAACCATCTCCTTCGTCGTCCGTCATATTCTCAGTGGAGAATAATAAGACGACATGAATGGATGCCGTTAAAAAACCTTTATTTGGGGAGAAAGTAATGAGAGAAAGGCAAGGAAGAGGGTGGGCAGGGTTGGCGATGTGAAGATGAGGGAGAATTATCCGTGGAAAACACCGCAGCTTCGGTCGCTTGCGCAAAATAATGAGAGGCGATCTCACTCAGGGGAAGAGGGTTGGATCAGCCCCACCTAAGTTATGACTCTGCTTTTTTCACTTTCCCGCAACTTGGCAGACGAAGTGATGTAAAAAGTCGATAAAATGTTAGCTACAAAATAGTATTTGCTTTTGTGCAGTGCCTGCCTACTTTAACAGCATACGTTACCATTATATGCATCATTAATCCAGATCTATTCTTATTATTATTATTTACATCTTGTGGTATGCCAGTTACAAACTGTCTGAGAAGGAGTGGATGATGATAATGGTACATTTATACACCGTTATCCGAGCAAGCGGTGACAGCGAAGTTATTATCTGGTAGGCAAGCGAATGTATCGTATACGAGGCTTACTTGGGTCATCATTCGGCCAGTTGGACTTCACGTTGTGATTTGTCTGGTTATTTCCCTGAATTTGTGCGAGATTCATTGAAGATCAACTAGTTTAAAATCATTGTAATATTTAAAGAGACATTAAATGAATAATGAAATGATTGTCGTGAAATTCACGGACGGACGGTGGATGTTTTGGGGCCAAAAGTCGGCCACTTTATCAGCAGAAGAGAGAAGAAGAAATACTATGCGTGAAAAACATATTCATATATATATATATATATATATATATATATATATATATATATATATATATATATATATATATTATTTGCGGGACACACAAAAAACATTCACTTGATTGAATATTTCGGTGATTTCAGCCACCTTCACCATAGCATGAGTACATAAAACATGCTATTATGCATGTTTTATTTTATTTATTCATGTTTATTATACATATTATGCTAATATTTACGAGTATATATTTACACATTTGTGTGTATATATTTACACATGTGTATGTGTATATATATATACATATATGTTTGTATATATATGTATATACATGCATAAACTTTGATTAAAAACTTGTCTAAACACAGAAACACAAAGAGAAGACACATATATTTGACGTTTCGGCGGCATCTTCATAATCATCACAACTATCTTCACAATCATCTTCTTCTGTCCGAATAAGATGGTAGTGGCACCGAAAATTTCGGAATCGGTGTGGGTCCTTTTCCGTATATCCATATATGTGTGTGTTTGCTAACGCCATCTCCGGCCAAACCAAATATATATATATGTATATGGTATAAATATAAATAAAATCAAAATAGTTTTGAACGAAGGCAGTGGAATGAAATATTTTTATGCTTTGCGACTGAGGAGACATTCATCAATACCATCTCTCCCTGACGCCTCTGGGGCCAAAGGTTGAAATCAAATTCACCAGTCATGGTGATACTGCATACGGCCTCGTCCATTTAAATGAGAAGACTCGGAGCTTAAAATGTTAGCACCCTGAGGAGAATATGAACAGTTGACAGCGCAGAAGAAAGGGCGTGTTTTATTTTAATTATGATATGACAGGAAGAGGTTTCACCTTCATTGCTATTTAATTCGCTTTTTTCATCTTCTGGATGACTAAAGCGTCTAAAGGTTGCACTTATGCCCGGAGGTGTCTCGGAGCTTGGTCTTTGCTATCGGCTGAGTCCTCAATGAAGGTGAAAGTTGATGCTGAGTTATCCTAAGTAACGTTTCTCAACTTTCAGAGTTACCACATGGAATCATCCCCGAAACATCTCTGCATCAACATAAATCACTGTTAACATCTCGGGTAGGCCTCCCGGCCAGGGAATTTCCGGTGTTTTTTGTGTGCTTCCCTATCAGCTCAACGAATCTGCGAAGCGAAACAGAAGAAAATTGAACTTCCCGTGCACGGCACGAAATCTGCTTTTATGCTTTTTTTTTGGGCGAGGCATGCACAAAGTTGGAACGCGTGCGTCACCAGTTGCCTCACCGATGGCATCACGCGCACTTGAAATGAACGTGTTTCCCTGATTTTCAGTCGAAAAATATCGCCTCCTAAATGTATATTTTCCATTTTTTTCATGACGTCGTTTATTTTCGTCATATTGTTATTTTTTTATTTCGTTTTCAATACAAAACCTTAAGGAGTAAATTAAGATTTATTAAAAAGAATGCGTAGGTACGTTTTGCCAAATGGTTAGTAATTTTACCAATGATCAAATTTAGAATTGTTTCGAAAACTTATCCCTGTGTGATCAGTCAATAATGAGGCATAGGTATTTTATCGATATGAATTTAAATTTACTTTCCGTACTTAAACTTTGTAGCATTTTCGTCATATTAGCGTTTAAATGAGGATAGTGGTCTTCCTTCGGTCTCTTGGATTATCAACTTTAAAATCTACATACGTACTTGCCCGCAAGTCGACACAAGGGTGTAAGATCTTCAGTCATGCATGCGTAATCCCAATCATGACACCTCTACTCAAATATTACTTTGATCTTACACTGGAACAAAGTAAATCACACCAAAGAAGATACTTATATGCAACAAAATTCAATAACAGGATACGTAAATTCAAATCGTGCGGTAGAGCAGTTAAAAAGATGGGTTCATAAAATCAAAAAAAAAACATGCAGGATATCGACAAAATATATAAAATACTAATTTTAATTATCTCATAGGCAAAGGCTGTCATATCTATTTTGATTTCATGTGGTACGAGAAAGAAACTTCATTTTAAATCCATCCGTACTACAATTTCCCTGATTTTGCGTACGTTATCTGACCTACCATAGTAAGCCGGGTCCTGCATTACCAATTTAACATCCTTGGATAAGTAATCTGCCTCATTTACGATAAAAATTCGACCTATATTTCAACCTACGGTGAACTAGTGGCTCCCGTCCTAATTATTCCAATAATGTCGTGACACTGCTACCTCGTCCATAACAACTTTAACAACACTTGCTGCTCTGCGTTGCACTCGTTTTAGTCCAAAAATTAAGCTATCTCAACTTGTAGCCATAGTTTGAATGAAATAGCAACTGGGAGAGCGAGGAAGAATTTCCTCTAGGCCAATATAGGAAATTTAGACAGTACTGCTTTTCCATATTTGGTTTCTGGAAAAAGACTAAATAATTTTTTTCAGAGAATGAAAAGAATGAAAATCCCATCATACGAGGGTCGTATAACTAGGCAGGCAGGGAAAGATTGTCAGAATACCGTTAAAAGGGAAATAAGATCGCATGCAATAAAATACTCTAGGCGGTGGGCGGGATTAACTCACGTAAAGAAGATATGAGCTCTAAATGAATGTTCACTATCGGCTAGCGCCACTAGTATGAATGTAAAAAAATGCTCAATAAATTAATTACAAAGTATTAACTATCATACGGAAGTGCTAAATTATCACTGGACAAGTTCGGAATCAGTAAAATTGTGAAATTCTGATAGAATAATGAAGATGAAGTGGTTGAAATAGAATGTTATTCAAAAAAGGCTGACTAATTGGACATAGGAAGGCCAAGAATAAAATTCCAAGGAGCAGGGAAGGAGCCATTAGGCGGATATCTGTGGAGAAATGATGTGGCTGGATAAGAGTAGTTGCCGTTCTAGAAAATTTCTAAGGGGATAATTTCTCATATACGAAAAGGAATATATATTTATAGCTTTTTTTTACAAAGAAACCTGAAAATCATTCTACATGTGAAACTAATCTCACATAACCCAGGTAATTACCGACCAATGTCGTTAACATCCATCTCCTGTAAAGTCTTGGTACACATTATTGTTAGTAACGTCATGACATTCCTCGACACTAACGACCTCTTATCTAACAGACAACACGGATTCAAAAAGGAGAGATCACGTGAAACGATGTAGGGACTTGTTATATACGATATTCTACAATCGGAGGAAATAAACAAACTAGTAGATGCGATATTTTAGGGTTTCAACAGGCCTATGATAAAGTCCTTCGCGCAAAATTGATTCACAAGTTGCAATGGTGTGAAATTAACGATAAAATAATAAATTGGATTCGACATTTCCTGAAGGACCGCAAACAAACGGTAGTGGTAGATGTCTCAAGCTCTAATTATGTGCAAGTCCCATCCGGTGTCCCACAGGGTAGCGTCATAGGACCACTACTATTTCTTATGCAAATAAATGATTGCAACTTTAAAATAAAAAGCAGCATAAGGCTCCTTGTAAAGAACCACTGTAAACAAACACTGTAATCTACAGGGAAATAGTGAATGACGGAGATCGTAAATACTAAAAATTGGCTTAAACTACAATAAAAATGGTGCAAAGAATGAGGGTTGGAATTAAATAGAAAAAATGTTGCGTTATGCATTTCTTAAACAATTGAAGTCATGATTAAACTTACCAACTTAGAGACTCGGAGGCGTTCGGATGAGCGTCGCAGATGAAGTAAAATACTTGGGAGTCACCATTGCATCGGAACTTATTGGGGAAAACAAAAATGCACTATTTGCGGAGAGGCGCTGAAAAAGCTGGCATTCGTCAAACTTATAGTTGGAAGGTGTAGTGTCGAAAAAGGGAAGGAAACGTGCAATTCTTTTCTTTAGTAAAGCCTCACATAGAATATGTGGCAAGTATAGCAAATTCATTAAAAAATTGATTACAGAATTGAATATGGCATAGAGAAATGCCGCCAATTTGGTAAAACATTCGTTCGCGGAAGGTTCACGAAAGGACACAAAGCGTCAAATAGAATCTGGATGGGAATATTTAGATATAAGAAGAATCACGGCTAAATTAATTTTTTTGCAAAGGTATAAAGCGTGTGGTTTTGCATCCAAAATTTGAAATTTAAATAAGCCCCCTAATTACATTGACAGGGCCGACATTGCCACAAAATTAGAGAGACTGTCGAACGGATAGATTCAAGTATTTGTTTCTCCCGCGCACTTTTCACTACGACAATAAAAGAGGGAGCACCTAAGAAAGTAATAGGTACGCGCTGTCTAAAATAAAAGTTAACCGGTAATTAGTGTCTATATTGCGTGTGTTCCTGCCCTCTGTTAATGTTTTTTTCTTGTCCTCTTTGTGCAGGCATAGGCACATCTGCTAACCATGTGTTATCTGTAGCCTAATTTTTCAATGTACACAGTGCTTAATTTTTGCATTTCAATTTTTTCACTATTGGCTGCATCATTATAAATCGAAAAATAGACCTACGAGTGAGTAACTTATAAGGATCCTATATACGAACAGCTTGGATTTGACTGAATCTGTCAGGAGATTTGTGTAACTGAGACCCTACTAACCGAAAATCGTCATACGAATACACCCTTGCAGAACAAAAATAATAAACAGTAATATCGCTTTTATTTACCCGTTAATGTACGAATAACTCCAGACTGCTCTTGTTTGGATATCCGTTTTAATGGAGTAGCTCGGATTTAATATATTTCCTGGCTATTCGTTTCCTCCTTAAACATTTTATTTTTGAGGCTAATTCATGTGTTAACCTAATTTTAGGAATCAAACTGAGGTAAGGAAGAATTAATATCAGTCTGAACAGAATAATCTTTTGCATAATCGAATAATTCATTATAACATAAGCGATGTAAAGGTTTAACAATATTTAAACAATGTAATGAGGAATACGATGAGACAGCATTACAGAGAAAAAACCTGCGGAGAAAAAAGAAGACCTCGTATAGACGACACGTCATGTGAGATATGAAAGCCCTTACATACGGAAGGACAATCCATATTTTTATGTTATGATATCTGTGTGAAAGATTCATGCGTCGCTGAACGAAAATTTTCGGTATACATAATTAAAACCACTATGTAAGTTTGCCCGATGTAATTTTAAATACCCGACCATGGTTTCGACAGCTTTTGTTATCATCAGCCTGATATCATGACCTTTATGATACAAGTTGTCGAAACCAGGATCGTGATTTTAAACTATAGCGTGAAAATTTACATAGTAGTTTTTTTATTATAGATGGCTCATGAACTGGAATGGTGACCTTTAGCAACAAATTGAATTTTTAAGTAGTTTCAAATGTTGATTTTTCATTGGGTTATTTACATTTAGTATTGCACGGATATTGTCTAAAAGGCCGATGACTGTTTTTAGATGTGTTAAAAAGAAAGCTTGAACCTACCGCTTGGGAGCTTATGAATCGGACTCTGGATTTCAGTTATTTGCCATATCTTTCTGTAAAAAACAAGGTTGACTAGGTTTTGACCTTAAAAGAAAGATTGCTGACTGTAACTCCCTCGAAAGCGAACTAAGACTTTGAGAGGTGTCTTAGGTACTTTACCAATTTGAGGTAGGGTTTAAGCAATCCTGAAAACCTTATACACTGTCATCTTTCCCAGTGTAACTTCCGCACATTGCAAACGTTTTCGGTAAGCTCTTCTTTAGATCTTAATATCCACCAAACCGTTTTTTTTTTGCCATGCTACATAGGTTTTCTTTTCCATCATCTTCCATGCTTACCTAATAATTTCCTATTATGGGTACTAACAATTATAAATGTATAGTGTTTTCATGGTATTGATGCACGCTCTATATACGGCTACAGTGTTTTGATGATAATAATCAGAAAAGAAGCTGAAGTAAAGAAAGGATAATATTTGGGTCGCTAATTATTGCCATTGGCATTGAAAGTCTCCACTGAAAAGGCAGTGAAACGATGCATGAAAATGTAAAAGGGCGGCCCAAATGTAAACGGAGAAAGAATAAGAATGTTGCAATCCCACATGGAGGGAACTTGCGGGGGTAACCATTCTACAGAGAAGAAAGAAGACCTGATACGCATCGAGGAAGGAGTGAAAAACGCACATCCTCACAAACAAAGAATTAGAACCGAGGCCATTTTGGAAGCAGAAGAGAGCGATATAAGGCGACATTACTAAGGCGATAGAAATTTGCTGTCTATGAAGAATTACGAAAATAAAACCGATGGAGTAAGTGTTATGAAGTATTAAGTGTAGAAATGAGAGATTCCTTTTTCCAAGTAGGATAGGGAAACCATTTGAACATATCCTGAAACACGAGAGTTTAAGTGGAGAGCAGAAGTGAAGGAAGTCTGGAGTGAAAGAGCTACACAAGAAGCCCAAGGATTAATTGTGAGAGGAAGGCAATGGAAGACGTCAGAATAACGAACTATGAAAGAAAGAAAAATAACGTTGGAATGAAATGATAGCTTGGACCGTTGCCATGAAACAATTGAAAACCTTTGATGACGATGACGAATATCACGGATTGCTCTATTATGGCCTTAAGTGCTGAAGACAACGAATGCAAGGTTCCTTTCGAGTATGTTCAAGAGTTATCAAATTTTATTGAAAATTATTTTCTCATGATAAAGTTTTATTATACGTGGACATCAAATGTCGTATTTTTTCAGATGACATTTTCCGTTTCCTCTGAACAATTTCGGTTTTTTAATATGTCCATTATATAATTTTCACTGCCTTTCCCTTGCTGAGCATATGAGCGATTTTGAGTTTCAACTAAACTTTAAGCGCTGATTGTGAGATTTCTTTTTTACGAAAATAGTCGGGATTGTCCTATCTCCGTGAAAGTGGTCGCTTCGATTAAACTAGTGTGATTTCGTATATGTACGAACAAAAAGACGGAAATCATGCTCAATTGAGTCAAGTTGGGGAATAATTTAATGCTTTTTATATTCAGCACCTGACTATTCCCTGGAGAGCTTTGGCCACTTTCTAATCCCTCCTTTCCATATTCTGACAGAAATCATTTCGGAGTGTGCGTTCCTTGAGGACACGGAGTCTCCACGAGACCCACGAAAAATCTCTACGGGATAAGTAGTTAGAAACCCGCAATTTCGAGAACTTTCACTCTCTTTCACTTTACATGCTTCAATTGTCACTACCTCGCTCCCATTTTCGTCCGCCCGCGCGCAAAATCTCCGCTCCGTAATCTATCCTTTCACCCCCTTCCCCTCCTTACTCTCCCCCCCCCCCAACCTACCCTCTCGCATCCACCGCTGTTTCCGCTCCAAGATCCTCGCATTTTGCATTCAAATATCGGAGACTTTTCTCCTGCCACGATCCACTCTCGTCAGCCGTCGTATTTTCCCACGGAAAACGCACCTCCGTCTGTCGATTCTCCGAGGTCTCCTGGCTGCTTCTTTCTTCGTGTCTGCGTCCGCTTTGCCTTTGAGGCCACACATGACTCCCCACTTCTCCACCCTCCCTCACCTCTCTCTCTCCCTCTCTCTCCTCCCATTTCCACGCATGAGTGGTCCATATATCTCCACTGACAGTTGTTTCTCTTCTCGCTTTTTTTCTCGTCCCTCCCACACCAGCACTTTAACCGCTCGGTGTAGGTGAGGGTGGCTGTGGTGGTGGTGGTGGTCAATCATTCGAACATTTTCTCACTTCACCGTCGAGGAGACAGGAATTTTTATCGACGAGACAGGAATTTTTATCGACGCGATAATCAACCGGGAGATGCGCTCATGAATCTATCGTTTGGTCACGGAAGTAGTACAGCCGGAACACTTCCAAAAAATTTGGCCCTCGGCTTTCCAAAACCTGTCACTCTCACCCTCGAAAAGTAGGGACGCTTCGTCTCACCACCATGTGTGAACAAGGGATATGTAGCGGGGAGGGGAGGAGAGAGAGAGAGAGAAAGATAGTCCCCAATTTTCCCCTAGGAGTATCAATCAGGTTATTTGGGAAGGGGGAAATTGATTTGATGTCGGCGCTTAATAAATCATGAAATCCCAAGTAGCAAAGCGTGGTAAAAAATTGTTCCTCTAGCCCTCGCGTTCTGTGTTATTTTCTCTTCCGCCACTGATTAAATGCTATTACTAATCCCGAAGACTTCCCTGTTAACTAATGCATTAAATTTCGACCGAGATGGGGCTACTGAACGAGGCAATATTTCGAATGACTATGCTATTAAATCTTCTACCTTCTGAACTCGAGTTCATGGCCACTTGAGTCATTAAGACTTTATCATCAATGATGTGACTCTCTTAAAAAATGCTGCTCAGTATATCATTTTGGAATAAAAAGCATGTTATTTTGGAAGGACACGGTATTGAACAAGTAAAGACTAAAAATATTAATACTTATCCAAACAGGCCAATGAAAAATGTTTCTAATAGGTTCTTCAAACTGACTAAGACTAATCAAAATTCACCGTGTGAAACTATTCGCAGATAAATAACTGTTTTGGGCTAGAGATAGTTGCGCCGACCATAATAGCGTAAAAGGTGGTGATTCCTTGTAGATAATGTTAAATAACTTCATGCCAAACATTCAACAAAATAAGTAACGACCATGTTCTCGGTGCTTGAGGATCTATACGTATTTTATCATAGATTTTAAATTTTCCCTTACTTTCGACAGGTGCCAAACATGCCCTTCCTCATTTCAGTGTCACTATCTCCCTCGAAAGTTTTCGATTCCATATTCCGTCAGTTTTGGTCCACCGATTCCATTTTCTCTCTTCACGCGTGTCAAACTCGTTCAAAACGAAGGAGAGAGTGATTCCGTTAGAATGTCTTTAATGTTTCATGTTGGAAGCATCCGTGCGAGAGATTGCGGTGTTCGCAAGTCCACTTCCTCGATTTCCATTGTTTTCGCACTTCGTGCGTGTCTGTGTTTCTATCTGTTTATTTGCTACTGGCATCCTAGACTGCTTCTTACCGACGGATTGAGTAATGCAGATGACAGTTTGGCGAATATTAAAACAAATAAAATGTAGTTGAAAATAGAATTCCTACAAATGAGTTAAAATGAAATAAATTCAAGTAGTTACGAATGCGCTATTCGTTAAAATTTTGCATGAACTCGAATTTTATTTACTAGGTATTTATATTTGTAATTGCATTCATAGTCCCGCCAAGTTCTGGAAGTCACTCACGAGTACCGTAGGTTAGTATCTATCCTGAATAGTAGCACATATTTATGCATCTATTTGTGATCACTCCGTTGGTCATTTGGTAGCTATTTATTTGGCGAAATAATGAAGACTAGTGCTGCTTCCTCTACTTTGAAGGATTCTCGTTAGATAATGCCTTTCATTTATGATAGATTAAAATGGAATCAATCTATAATCAAGGGAAGTTATTGGGCCAACCTTGAAATTCGATTCTTACTGCAGCAGAACTACAAGCCCTTCCTCTTTTGTGTTTCTTGTCTGGAGAAAGTTTTTCTGACTCAGTATTGTATCCAACCATATTTTTCAGAACTTTAGCTAAATGCTGGCTTAATTCATAGGTTTTAACCTAGGGCCAGAAAACTAGGTACCAGTATCTAGATAATAATCCTAAGTGACCTACCTAGGATTAATGATCTAGATACTGGTATCTTATATGATATATTGGTACTGGAAACTAGGAAACAAATTTTTATCAGGCATATTATAGAGGAAAAATGTTGGAACTTCATTCAGTAATTATTTCATGTCTGTGAAAATGACAATTAAATTATTTCCTTCTTTGTAATTTCACTATGGAAATTCAAATAGAAATATATATTTGCCAGTTGAAAAAATGTGCAAATAGGAATACTAATGCATCTTAAGATACACATCCTTAGGATTAACTACCTTTTTTATATCGCCAGGTGTTGGTACCATTGGGCAATAATGAAAGTTATTGCTACTCCGATGCAAGTATATGCCGAGAAATACTGAGGTAAAGGTACCACTCCTGCCTTCTTGAAGCAATAATTTACAATATTGACGATTAACGATATATTGCAGATAAATGGAAAGATATTTTTTCAGGCAACACTTCGTGGAAATATTATTCATCAAAATGAAGTTCCCCTTATAATTTTTCACACCACAATTGAAATTATTAGGATACGGTGGTAGGCAAAGAGGAAGATGGGAGAGAGATAGGACACTGTCGTTTAGGAGAAAGAATGATAGTTGAGAGAAAACTATGGAGTTTTACTGGAAAAATAGCTCAATTATGACTAACACGTGGTTTAAACACCACAGTAGACGAAGACGCGTCCAGAAAATTCTGGAAGATATCAGTTAGATTATATTATGGTTAGACATAGATTTAGGAATGGTATAACCAACTCAGTTTTCCGGCAGCAGGTTCGGATGAAAATGGTTTTCAAAAATTGCAAATTTAAATTCAAGAGGAAAGCAAGGAGTGAGTATAATAAAGGGGAGCAAAAGACAACTGGGGAAAAAGAAAAAATGATCAGGAGACAGTCTTTATAATTCTGACGAAGGTTAAGGTGACTGGTTCAGTAGAAAGAACAAAGGCTCTGGCAAGGTGGACGGAATATATAGGAGAGCTATGCGGTAAAGATAGTATTCCAGGAGATTAGATTAGAGAGGGAATATTATGTCAAAAAGTATAGCCTTCGACTTACAATACTTGGCTGCGAGACAGAAAAGGCATACATGAGAATGAAACGAAGAAGGGTGTGGAGAGGGATAAAATTCCAGTAGAACTTCTGAATAATCAAGGAAAACGGGGAAGGAAGAGTTTTTATGGGCTCATTCGTAGCATGAAGAAGGCATCTGGGCAGACCTTTGGGGAGACCATTTAAGATGCATACAAAAAAGTGAAATGCAGTTGTATATGAAGACTCTAACACTACAGGTTTGATTTTTCATTTCGAAAATGTAGTACTAAGTACCTCGAATTATCATCAATCAGTTGGAGAGGAGAAGCATAGATATCAGCACTGATGGTAACTAGTGCTTGTTTTAGTCAACAATATTGCGTCAGCGGCTGCCATTGAAATTTGAAACATGTTCAGTTCATCTACACCTACTTTTGATGATGAAAGATGCTCTTTGCGAAACTGTCAATTCACATTAGGGAGAACAAAAACTTATCTGGGACCAGATTTGGACCGTAAGGAATATGAGGAGCACACTTCACAATGATTTTTACGGGATAATATGATTTAGTGGTGGATTTTGTAGGACTCACCTCGCAAAAATATGCCTCATGTGTAATTTTTCTATTACCAATGCGTGGGTGGCACCCAATAAAATTTTCTGTACTTCCAGAATTGATCCTAATGGTAATCCATGATATTCTCTCGCCGAAGACGCAGCGGTGTTAACGTTTACTTCTATTAGAGCAGTGACTGGAGCTCTGGGTCCACCTTCCTTTGATATTGATTTTCTCCAATCTTAAAGCATAGAGCTGCAGGTATCCAGAGAGGCTTGCCCGAGAATCAAACCTGGTCGGTAGTCCAACTCTCTACCCCTGGACTACCGCGAACCCTACCCTGTATATATAATGGAGATGTACACACACCTATGTATACCATTTAGACGGCACAATAGAAAACAAAAATAGAATAGATTACACCTAAAAGGACATTCACATTTCAAAAAGTTTAAGCTTTTGGCCTTCTTCACGTCAGACATCGCTAGCGAACAAAAAAATAGAGAAACAATATCAAATGAAACGCAGTCGTATTCCGAATTTTCGGTGACCAAACCGCCTTCCTTCTCTCCCTCGAATATGTATATTTTTCTCTGTGTTTTCGTTCACTAGCGCTATCTCGCATCTCCTTTTAAATTATTATTTATATCTGTTAGACTTTCCTTCAAGATGTATATATATATATCTTATCTTCCGAAGAAGACGGAGCTCAAGTCCGTCGAAATTATCAAGATATTATTGTGAGTGTTCTTTTTATGTGTTCTCGTGCTGTGTGTTACTGTCTAAGTTTTTTATTCAACACTTCCGTGTTACTTCGAAGAAATCATGTATATATATATATATATATATATATATATATATATGTTCTTACTTTGTTTATTACTGTCCAAGTTTTTTTGTTCAACACTTCCCTGTAACTTCGACGAAATCATCTATATAATTATGTTATATATATATATATATATATATATATATATATATATATATATATATATATATATATATATATATATATATGTACTCATTCACATGGAAATAGATATAAGGAAAAGGAATAGAAACACATATAAAAGACGAACACAAGAGAGGTAGGGAAGGGGGACTTAACCCACCTCTCGTGTTCGTCCTTTATGTATGTTCCTATCCCTTGTCCTTATATCTATTTCTATATGGTAGAGTATATGTTCACCATATGCCGGGTTTTCGTGTTTAAATATACAAAGTAGTAAATATAAAGTATATACAAATAAAAGCATATATAAATATAAACATATAAACACACAGATGCAGATTTTTAAAACATAGAAACGTTTCGACGGTATATATATATATACTGTGTGCTTATATGTTTATATTTATAAATGCGTATATATATTTTTTTTATAAATATATATTGTATGCATTAATGTGTGCATGTAAAACTGAATATTTATGTATTATGGAATGCTATCCCAAAACTCGAACAAAGCAATCGAGTTTCGGGATATAGTGTAGATGTATTTAATAAACAAAACCTCGGATCCGCTTTTCAAAGTTAGCTCGATATTTTTTATACTTTTATGGTAAAAAAAATCCGAGTCCAGTCCGAATGCCACTTAAGGAGTCAGAGTCCGCTCACTTAAACTGTGCCAATCATTCACCGCGAGCCACTACAAGGGCTTGCGGCGGTACATGAATGTTGTTGTCCTTTTAAACAAATGCGTAGTTACACTTTGGCATTCCGAAGGCGATTTCGGTTCCCGATGTCATTTGCCTCTCTCTCTTGTGCAATTTAATGATGGTCCGTCTATTTATGACGTTGCGGTGATTTTTTTGGAACATCTATCTCATCCGTTCTCTTGTGATGACCAGGAGAACTCGTTCTCCCAACACCTTCGTGCCTAACGACCTTCGAGTCTATCAAAACGGCAAAGGATTACGGTATATTATTTTGAATGAAATTCAATTCGCGTAATGGAAATTGAATTGAATCCAACCTCAGTACTAAACTCATTCGAAATCAAGACGCAGTCTGAACCCTAGCCTGTTTTTTCACCATCAATGAGGATTTCACCTAGGTGAATAAAATCTTAATCAATGTTTGGTGCATTACATTATAGTCTTGTGTTTGGAAAGTATGCCAAGAGGACGTAGTTTTGTGAGGATTTTGTTTGAAATCATTGAAATTCCAGGAAGTGTAGTTGTTTTAGCTCTTTTCTACCGATACCGAATAACTTTGGATACATCACATACCTGATAGGTATTCTTTTCTATTTAAAATTCAACTTACGTAATTTAGTTTGTGTTTCAATTCCGAAAATCTTCTTTATTGGCTCTTAGTATGTGCATTTGCTCTTGTAAATTCTCTGAGACTAGGTTTTATAAAATAGTGTGACAATGTAGGGTGAATTTTATATGAGGAGACAGAATTACCAGGCATGTGTTGCAGACGGCAGGACTAGAACTTATTTTCACTGACGGTAGATAATAGCTAAAACTACTTTCTGGAAACGTGAATGATTTTTTATAATTGGGTAATGTAATTGTCACAGATGTCACAGCCTATAGGCATATTTATTGTGTGTAGTTGGACATTTTCAGTTTTAAACCTAAAATATGTTTGCTCTTCTTTGTGTAGAAAGAACTGATAGATAAATTTTTCCCTGCCTCACTGATCACTCAGCCGCCAAACTCTGAAGTCGTGCTATTAAATCCTGACAAAGCATAAATGTATCATTGAACACATTTTTAGGCACATGTGGTATTGTTTTGTGGGGAAAATGATATCAGCTGTTGTAACATCTGGAACTAAGTGGGACTGTTGTTGTCAGTTTTTCGTAATTACGCCAGCTCTACTTTGATGATGTTTTTGGTTAAATACAACTTGTTGGAAAATATGTTTATTTTTGATGAGCTTTTACATTTTGCTCATTTCTTTAAATCACTATTTCTTTTCTATTTGGGAATCATTTCTTGTTTAGGCATGCATTTTTTAAAAGTTATTTTAAAATTCTGCGAAGACATGGAATTTCTCGTGTTCTTTCACTGTTTCACAGATAAAAGAAACGAGGTTCATAGTTTTCATATCTGTTTTGTTGCGATTCATTCCTGCTTTGTTCGCCTGATCCTCATATTTCCGCGTGAGGCTTATCCTCGCGGATATTTTGACCTTTTTTTTTATCTTCTCTCAATGTGTTGTTGCCTTGCAAATTGTTGCCTTCCTACGCCTGGCAATCACTGGAGCTATTAGAGCGAGATTAGCCTTTGGTGCCATGTGTGAAGCTATATTTTCTTGGGGATCGTGCGACGTGCTCCATTATCTTCCTCGTGAATGACCTCTCGTGCTGAAATCCAGTCTGATGCAGGTTCTCCTTCACATAGGAGAGGGGTCAACAACCTTTTTAACAATAAAGGATATTTAAAAAAAATATGACTAAATACAAGTAAACAGAACGGAAAGTTGCTGGACAATCATAAAGGAAATATGTTTTGAATATTATAACCGATTAGTAGTCATAGCGTAATCATCTTGGAAGTATCCCACACATTGGTACATTTTCCTATTGGTTTTTATCAATGTTTTTTCAGCAAAAGAGACTCTATAGTGAAAGACACATTGGAACGAATCCTGGGATTAAATAAACATTGGTTCATTAGGAGTAAGTAAAGAATGTCAAATTCACACTAAGCATTTTTACCTTATTGGTATTTAAAAAAACACTACAGATAACTATATAAAATTTTATAAAGCGTAATTTTTACCCCAGCCGAGTATATATGAAATCATAAATGGCTATACAAGTGAACACATTGATGACAAATATTGACATTTCAGATTTAGGCCCAAAGTGATCAATACCCAACTGTTGGAAAGGGAAATTTTCTGCAAATATATTTTAGGTCATAGGGCGCACTAGGTTAACACTGATTATATTAGTTCTTAAATAATATTTGTTATAAGTTACAGGATAGGAATCGTAACCAAAAGCGTCATCTGTTCACGGATAACACATTTGTCCTGCAACTTCATTAAAGGTCTTCCGCAATTCAATGGTTACGAAAGATAACAAAATAAGTCTTGGACTCCCAATGAAGGATTTTATTTTAGTGAAATATTTTCAACTATTTGATAAAAAAGCTAATAAAAGAAATTTGTAATGTCAATCTAAATTATCTGAGGTGCGAAGTAAAAATTTCCATGCATCGATCTAAAGAAGCGATTAGTGATTTATATAAATTTACAATTTTGTGCGTGGGAAGGTACTTAACTAATGATGATATTATCAATTTATTTTGATTTTATTTACTCAGTACACCGCAGACCATTGCTAGAGTGTGTGAAAAGGGATGATTATATAATCTGACTACTTTCGACCCAAAACACATTTCCCTCCTAGGGCGGGCGGTCGGACAATATTGTTCTAACCCCTTATAGTTCGTGAGAAAAACGATACCTTAAATCTGTTTTACACTTAATCTCTCGAATTTTATTGGCACAATCTCGCCTACTAAGTTACGATGGGGCTAATAATACATTTTCAACAGATAGCCTTCCAATTTATGTAAGGGATTTAATCTGTAATTAACCTTTGCTCCGTGAGTATCTCCCATCCTAGCTCCTCTAATAATTTTGATACGCTACTCTGTTTGTCATAATCTATATATTTGTGCTAAGCTGAGCTGAGCATATGCTTGGATATATATTTATAGTACAAATTGATTAAACTGTCAAAATAAATTCCCTTTTGCATTATAAAATGTTTTATAAATAATCCAACTGTTCGCTCTCGTGAATTTATGCCTGCATGCATCTTCATAAATATAGATAATTTCCAGGATCTCCTAGATATCTTTGTAGAATTAGTCACAAGTGAGTGCTATTTAATGCATAAAACCAGTTTGTGAAATATCAATTTATCGATGATGGTTTTAATCGAAACTTTCAATGCAACGTTAATGCAACTTAGAAGTCGGGATCTGCCGGTCCTTAGTAAGCGGTGTCTCGTGTTTATAACGGTCTAATGATGGTCTCAACATTCACTAGCTCAACTAAAAATTCTTTACATGAACAATAATATAATTTCATATTTCATGTCTAATATATTCCAGATCATATACAACGGACACCGTTCTTCACGTATCTAGCACATGACATTTCCACTTTCATGCACCTGTTTCTATAAATTGTTCTGACTGATCTCTCTACGATTGCACATCTGTGTCCCTTCAGTAATTATTCTGACGGAGTGTTACGACGATGAAACAATTGCGATGAAAAACATTCATTGTTTCACAATTCTATGATCAAAAGTTTACTTTTCAGCTAGTATATAAGGCAAAATATTTACATTTAAATTGATATGATTTGTATAATAATGAGCGACAGAGGTTTTTAAAATTAATTATTGAAGAACGCCTTCACTACGGGTTTCCTCATTTGTTATTGCTGTTTGATTGTATCAGTTTCAAATCATATTAAGTCCAGAGGCAGAGAAAGACGACTCATGACACTGTGTTACCAAGACAGAAGCAATGCCTAATTTGCATTGGTAACAGTATAAAAATGTTATAGGCATTGGAAGCAGAAAAATACTCACTAAACGGCTAATAGTGTACCTATTTCAATAGTCCAGCGGATTAAGTAATGATGAATACAGATGAAAAAATAGATTAGGCAGAGTACATAAACAAAAAAGACTGAGGTGACTCCACCTGCGCGATAAGCCCAAATAAGGGAAGAATTTCAAAACTCAATACCTGATTCATTTAATAAAAAGGATTGCTTACTATATTATGTTAATATCTTTATCGTGCACAGATGAGATTATAATTTGCCAAACCAACGTTACGGCCGGGTAAGGGAAAACATTGCGGCTTTGAATGCGCAATTAGGATTTTTTGGTGGAATGTGCAATATGTACCTAAAATAATACACCCATTCATGTGTAAATTGTTTTCATAACAACACGGATGTAACGCGGAAGAAGAAACTCCACCGCGCGTGCAATACTGCCATATTCTCTCTTGCCTAATCAACGTTTCACAAGAATGATTCAGTTCTTGTGGTCGTAGACTTCACACGCGAAATTGCGAGTCCAAATGGCGAGAGAAGGCATGTTTGTGGACTCTTCGCCCGTTTCCACAAAAGTGGCCGCTGCACCTTCAAATTGGCGCCTCACCCTTCCCACTTGGGGCACCCCCGTTCCCACGCCATGGAGTGCCGGGCCTGGGACTGGGTCCACTCACTCCACATCGGGTCAAACCGGAATAGCACTTCGTTCGTCCCTTGAAACTTTCCTCTCTCTCTCTCTCTCTCTAACACACCGAGCAAAAAAGCGACTAGCCCTCCTCCATTCGATCCCTCTTTCTCTCCGGTCACCACATATATAGTATGCTGTGCAACGTGTTCTTCCCTCCCGATTCCAGAATTTGAGATTCGCAAGCACACATATTTTCCGTAGGTGTGCCTGCTGACCGAGAATTTCACCCTGCGTTCTGCGGAAAGGAAGTGTGATAGGACGCAAATAGAAAATGGGATGAAGAATGATGAAGGGTGGAACGCGGCTAGTAATTGGACATCTTTAGGTCGCTTGGAAATGAAATTTTAAACTACTTATTAATCTTAAAATAATTATTTGACCTATTTAAGTCGATCCTTTGACTGATTTTCACTGTCAATTTTCAGTAATAAAGTTCACAATTGAACCTACAGGCTTAGATATTTTTTAGTAATTTAATCCTACGGTAAATTTCGTATTCTTTTATTCCCGTCAATTTCGGTCTGTAGGTATCTTTTTGCGTTACATTTTCTTCCCATCACCAAACAGAACATTATCGGATAATCAAACGCCCTGGCAATACATAAAGTCGAAAAAATATTATTTAAGACCTTTAGATGGAATGAAATATTGAGCTTGCTTCGCAATCTCTTATGAATTTAAGTGTTTTTTTAATGAAAATAATTCATCAAAAGAAAATATGCATGTATTGAAGTCCAATACTTCTTGGAGTTTCAATATTTTCTGTCATTCTCAAAGATGCATAATTGGTGAGTTATCACAATCCCAGATTATTTTAAATTTAAAGCTTTCGTTGAGTACTTAATGAGTCCTTTTAAATTAAAAGGGCTCATTAAGGAGCGCTTGTTTCTTGATTCCGGTTTAAAGGAAAATTAACATTCTCACTTTTCCGTCGTTACATTTCTTCCACCTTATTTTCTCTTACTTTTGAGGCATAATACGTTAAGCATGGGGGCACTGATATTGCTGCATGCTTTGATGATTCACATTACTATTGCGTATCTTTATGACTCACACATTGGAGAAATCAAGATTGGATAAGACGTCTGGTAGTTAAAGTGAGTCCTGATAATAGAAAGACTACAGAAGTTATTTCTGTTTTAGAAAGATAACTCTCCATTTATCCATAATGATTACTCCTACAGTTTTGTTTTATTTACTGTCATTAAATTCTAGTTACTTTCTCAGCGCTAGCCATAATGTGCGCCTCTGACGACTTTCCATTTGTGACTCTCCGTTCATAACTTCGTTCTTCCTTCTGAATTGTGTCGCTGAGCAATCAACCTGTAGATTTTCTCTATCTTTAATGGCATAATAATGGCGAGATGGATTGACTGCTAGAGTGCGAAATAGGGCGAGTCTGGATTGATGAGTTCAAAGAGTGATCAAAATTGATCATCATTTTTAATTGACGCACGTTTGGTAAGGTAATTAAAAATGATATCGCCTCAAACAATTCTGAGGTAGGTTACCGGCCGATTGTGGGCTCTGTAACTCGTTAGTTGATTTTTAATATTTTGATTTAATATTTAATGTTATTTTTCAAAGTTAAACTTTGCAGCATGAAATTGAACAGGTAATGCTAATGGCCGTGTGAGTTGATGATGCTGCAAATAATTCTTTTCCATCCTTTGCAAACGGTCACTGATTTTTGAAACAAAGACCTGGAAGCAACTTGGATTGATCTATTAAAATTTTTTTTCGTCAGCCGGAGGAACTGAAGACCTTTCAAGACCAAACGTACACAGTGGATCCTCCACGCGTTCTTAGAGCAAGGATCATCAGTTAACATCAGAGACCACGGAGAAATTTCGCTTTCTGCAGGCAGAATTTTACAGAGTGAAGTTTTTGCGTATCGAAGCATAAAAAAAGAGGTAGCGTCCCTAATTTAAAATTTTTATATAGTAGCTTAGTGGTCATTATTAGCTGCATCTAACCGGCGAAAATAAAAGTTTATAAAATTAAATCAAAATGCAAATGCCAAGATTTACTATTGGTTTGGATTATTAAA
Source organism: Hetaerina titia (assembly GCA_037158775.1). NCBI lineage: Eukaryota > Metazoa > Arthropoda > Insecta > Odonata > Calopterygidae > Hetaerina > Hetaerina titia. The sequence goes on along the minus strand of CM073771.1, from coordinate 30,123,955 downwards.
TGCATTAAATGTGAGATAACCAATTGGTATAATATCACATGGCCAAACCTTTGAATGCACATTATTACGCATGCCTGTGCACTTCGGAAAAGATACTATTTTTGAAGATGAAATATATTAATTAGAGCCCGAATTTGATGGTGATTTGAGAAGAGTTATCTGCAGACATGGTAGAGGAAGTTAGCTACACAGCTG